>JBBPCS010002146.1:0-13930 GCA_037974645.1 Hollardia meadi
TTTTTGCCCCCCCCCCCCCCCCCCCCCCCTAAACTCCCATCTCCCCCTCCCACTCCACCACCAACTAGGCATGAAAACGGTGCTCCATTAGGAGTGCCTGGGCTAAGCCCAGACTGACACACATTGCTTTGATCAGCCGTGAGCTGGGCTAAACACCACGCTAAACTCCCCGTCTGAGGAGGGGTCTGTCGAGGGGAGAGCAGAAGTAGCGAGGGATGGGACTGGGAAGATCAAAACAGAGAAATGAGAAGGAGACAATAAAAAAGGGATACAGGATCACAATTTCCTTCACATCTCTCGCTTTAGCGTCTTCACTTCCTTTTTTCTCTCCACAACCTCAGGTAGCCTCTGAAATGAATAACTAACAGCCTCTGCAGGTGTACAACACAGAGACGCTGCAGAGAATGATGAGAGAGAACTGAAGTGAAAACACAATTACATCAGCGTTTTGAAGCCCCCCAACAAATGTTTCTCAGAGGGAAACTGTCTTGTTAGTTAAATAAATTCACGCAAACACACATGTTGAGAAAAAAAGAGAAGATACAGGGAGATCAGACCTCCCTGACTGACAACAGTAAAATAAAAGAGGAGCCAGAGCTCTCCACATTCAGGCAGGCAGATACTAAACCAGCAGCAGCAAAAGGACAAAAAGCTCCCGTCTTTTTTCTCCTGAGGAGCGAAGAGAAAAGGGATTTCCGCTCAGTGCTAATCAATCAGGCCGTGATAATGGCTCCCATGCCTAGCTGTCGACCGGAGAGGTCAAGGCATCCCGTGACCCAGCGCCCAGGGCCCAGGGGCCAAAGCCCCTCTCAGAATAGCACCCCAGGACGGACTCCCCCGGGCTAATTGTCCAAGCCAGTGTCAGCCTTTTCAATGCCCCCCTCCTCCTTCCACTTTCCCCTTCATTCCTCTCCGTCTTTCCCCTTTTCCCTCCCCTCAACTCCGCGATCCTCTCTCTTTCTATGCAACTGTGGAATCTGCTATGTATACCAGCATGTACCAGCGTGGGGGAGAAAATGAGAGAGAGAGAGAGAGCGTCGGAGAGAGATAAAAAGGGGGGGGGCTTCAGGCATGAGGAAAAAGTTAGTGAAAAAGCCAGAGACAGGAGCCAGAAAGAGAAAGGAGAGGGAGGAAGTGTCAGAGATCAGCGGCGGTCACAAACACGAGGAGGGAGGATGAGACGGTGAGTCAGGAGGACAGACGGAGACAGTCGGACAGAGGGGGTGAGGAGGAGGAGGAGGAGGAGAGGCAGCGGTTGTCCCCTTCCCCACCCCCCCAAACACATCACTCATATCACCGGTTCTATCCCCTACAATCTGCATATCAATGGGTTTCTATTAATCACAGCCAGAGCTGCGTGTGTCTCAGGGAATCTGCTCAACATCAGCGCGGCTGACCACCACGATGCCAACACAAGAAAAGACAGAGGACGCACACGCACACACACACGCACACACACACACAAGTCCGAGTCCTGTTCCGCGCAATGGCATTCCTCTCATTCCAGGCGCACGCTGCTAATTAACAGCATTAGATCCCACAGACGAGAGGGACAGATTGATGGAGAGGTATCCACACCTCCCCCCCCCCAACTCCGGTCACCTTTTCCTTCCTCACAGTCGCCCTCCATCCAACTCTCTGTCAGGTCCCCGGTCACACGGCGCTGCCCCCCCACCCCCCCCAAAGAAAAGAACAAAATTAGAGAAACATGAAAATGGTTACTCACAGGGAGCCTCCTCTTTTTTTCCTGTATTTTTTTTTCCTGATCTGTCACTCCTTATCCTCTCTTCCACTGTGGCGAGGGGAGTGTGTCAATCCCGGCGTGTGTGTTGTGTCAGTCCGATAGAGGAGAGTTGCCGTCTGTGTGCGTGAGCATGTGTGTGTGTGTGTGTGTGTGTGTGTGGAGAGAGAGAGAGAGAGAACGTGTGCGTCTGTGTCTGTGGCTCGCACTGCTCTGAGAGAGAGAGCCGAGGCTGTTTTAAACAGGCTTCTCTCCCCATGTGACCAGCCCAGCCACAGGCAGGAATACATTACACACACACACACACTCTCTCTCTCTCTCTCTCTCCCTCCTATACACACACACACACACACACACACACACACACACCGTGTCCACAGTGCACCCCCTAGCCACCGCTCAGGGTAGTGGAGGGAACACACACACACACACAGAAATGCAGCAGTAAACACACACTGACAAACAGAAGGAAACACAGGCGCACACACAAACATTAAAACTGGGCTGGGACACAAAAACAAAACATAAAACTAATCCAATTACAGACAATTCGTCCAATTAAATGTTTTAAAAAGTCTTTTCCATCTGGGCAGTGGCGGCACTTCACACCTGGGAGAACTGACCTTTTCAGTAATGGAAACCTTTTGAAGCTGACCTTCTGTTTGCACGGCTGATACGACGGCATTACAGCAATGGAAAACAGCACAGGTGAAGCGTAAATGCATAGTTAGTTATGAAGAAATGCATTCTCAATGCACAACATGACAACGCAGATTGGGAAGATTGATTGATTGATAGACTTTTTTTGGGAAGGGGGGTGGGGGGGCATGCATCGATAGATCGCCAAGGCTACAAAACGCAGCTGATGCCGCCATCATTCTTTTTACCAAATACCGCCGGCGCAGCATTCAGACTGCGTGCGCGATGGGTTGTTGATCAGCTCGTGACACATTTATCATTAAATGTTGGGGAACATTCAGCACCATATTGCTGCTCTTGAGAACCTTGAACTGAGACAAATGGCCACTGAAAGCCATTTATTCACACATAATGCCCAAGAGGGCAGTCTTTCCTGTGATTACAAGCACCCTTCGCAGCACCACTTTAACGCTGCACCTCCTAATGTCGACACATCCAGGCCTGAGGCATATAAAGCTATTTGACTCAGTGTTTTCATCTGAACTGGCTATGTGAGCTGCATGGTTAACTGCCCACCCCCCACCACCACTCCACTACCTGGTGTAGGCACCTTTAAAGGGAAATTCTGGTTTCTTACAACCTCAGTCTTATTTTTGTATTGGTAAAAAAATTGGTAAATTATTTGCTGATATCTGGGGAATTCTCTAATTGCTAATGAACCACACAGTTTTAGGTGATCAGAACATTCAGAACATTAGTAAAAACACAACAAGCTGAACAAAGGTCCACTATAGCTGAAAGACAAAACTGTAGCTGTTACTCACCATTTAAATCACTGAAGTTGGCGGTTGGAAGTTCCAACATGATAAAACGTCACCTGAGAAAAAAAACAAGATGTAGAAATCTGCAGGGTTTTTATAAAGCGTGCTCTCGGATTCATAATCCATGCCCACGGATTTGTAAACCGTGCATGAATGAGTCCAACCACCAGCGTCATATTTTAGCTTTATGATGCGTTTCTTCGATGCTCACATTCTGCTCACAGTTTTCTTTATGCATTTCTGCATCTTTATGCAAATGAGGAGGCCATTCAAGGTGATTGGCATCACAGCGCAGAGAACGATTCTCCATGCCTCGCTGGCCACAACGATGGATCTCCAGCATGCACGAAGAAATGTAAAAAGAATAATAATACAGAAATAAACACATATATTACATTTAAAAATGAATTAAGTAATAAATACAATTTTAAATTCAATGGGAAAGTAAATAAATAGGGGAATTATTACAAAAGTAAATAAATACAGAAGCACATTAAATCAGAAATATTAATTTATGTCACGTTTTATAAATTAATTAATTTCTACATTTATTTCTAATATTTCTGGCGTATTTAATGGCATTTAAAAAAATATTTATTATTATTTTGGCAGTTTCAGTCCTCCATAAATTACATAGATGATGGGAAAATAGAGTTTATTAAGATTTATATACAGATGCACATTATAATACTGCTGTAAACCAAGGTTATTGTTGTTGTTAGCATGGTTGTTAAGCTGTCCGCTGGTTATGAGGGGGGGAATAAAAATTAATCGCTGAAAATCAAAGTGATTAAAATGCACCTGAATTGAAAGCTAGAGAGCTAAAAATGGACTGGAGTGATAAATGATTAAGTGATTTGATTAACGTAAAGCAGATTGATTAAATCAGTCGTGATGATGATGAAAACGTGTTTTTATCATTTTCCCCTTCTTACGTTCATCTTTCATCATTCACAACACAAAATAGTCATTTATCAGTTAAGAAAAGTGGATTTGGGGTGAAAGTAACAAAAAAAAACCCTAAAAAAAAGTCCTAAAAATTCCAAATTAAAAATGGAAGGGATGAAATGTATGTTTGAGAATTAGAGTGATATGTTGTCAATGGATTCGATAAACTTGATTGATATTTTAAGTTCTGATAATAAGCTGGCATGTGTTACTGTCAGTCATTCATCATCATCAACATCCAGCTGAGATTTATCGTCTACAGCACGGGTTCTAAACTTTTAGTAACTGAAGGCCCACTTCAGATTTAAAAAAAAATAAAAAAATCCAAGGACCAACTTCCAAATAAATCAGAGAATAAAAACAAGATGACAAAAAAAAAATTTAGAAAAAAAAAGACAGAATTCACCACATTCAACACAACAGCATCACTGCCGCCATTATGAATCCAAATTTGACGTATTATTAATTCCTCACCTTGTGATTGGAACTTTTTCCATTTTGTGTCACCTCATCTGAGGGAACAGAGTTAGAAAATCACCTAAAATATGCATTTCAGCAAACTCTCCACAATAAGTAGGACGACGTGCTGGAGTTTTGTACATTTTGTACTGCCGTGCTGCTATTGTTCACAGTTTCACCTTTTCTTATTTATGTGAATTCTTAAGCACGTTCATATATAATAATAACTAGATTTGTACCGTTTTAATCTAAACATTTGGCAGTACCACTGCCTCCGGGGCCCACTGGATGGTGCTCTGAGGCCCACTGGCTGAGAATCACAAGTCATTTTTGTCATTTCCACCAAAAATCTCATACTCAAACCCTATTGGCTCACAATCCTGTGACAGAGTTGTGAGCCAATGGGGTTAGGGTCAGGCTTAATCCTCATTGGCTCACTGGCCTGCTTGTGATTTTCCACTGCCAGTCAAAACACTGGTTCAGTCAGTTCACATAGGCCTACATTTCATCTGTTGCATTTTTTCAGTTACTTTTTGTTACTTTCACCCTTGAGGCCACTTTCCTTCAATGATAAATGACAGTTTTATGTTGTGAATGATGAAACTCAACCACTTAGTTGATGCCCAGGGCAATCCTAACATTCATGCTCCATTCCAACATGTCCTTGTGCCCTGACAAACTTGACTTGTTAACTGCTGTGAGGAGTTTGGCTAAGATTTAGCAGGCAAGACATTTTGAAAGGTGGCAGAACTAATGGAGCGTTAGCCTGATGTTAGCTAGCTTATCTGGGCCCGATGTCGGCCTCTGAAATTGAGTGGTTTTCCTCACTTTTTGTCGCGTTTTCCACGTCCCAAAACGTTGTCTGTTTGCAAACAAAGTGTGCAAAACACTTCCTGTCCAATGAAGTGAATAAACTGACCTAAACTTCTCTCTGACATTAGCCTCTGTGTTACCATTTCTGCTTGACCTTCCCACATGAATATATCATAACATTACATTATAATTTGAGCAACATTAATTTGAATGTTATAATGTCATCTATGATCACCGAGACGGTCTTCCTGAGCTTAGACTTATCCGTGAGTGACAAACATGGTCACTATCGCCGTAATATCCAGGAGGAGAATTAAGGAAAACAAAAATCAAGCCAACACCAGACATAATTTACTGCATTTGCTGAGCTGGAGGCTACAGTTTTGTGAATTAAACATTCGAAAGTTGCTGCGGGGAGCAACCCAGAATCATGTCAGATGGAAGTGAGTGACAGTAACTTCAGTGCAGCACTGAGAGTTTGGCTCGTTTGATGCCAGAGCTCTGCCTCCAGGCCAAGCTGGAGCTTGGGTCGACTGAATTCAAACACTCTCAGGTGAATGTCAACAAATTATTAGAGGTCCTCGACACTCGATGTTTAATGTATCCATAGCTCAGCATTGCGATTCAAGGACTTGTGGAGGGCTTCAAATAAAAGTCTCCACCGTCAGGGTCCATTTAGACCAAGTGGGTCAGACCGTGCAACTAATCAAAATATGATTATATTCTCTCTTAACCTCATGAGGAAATGCTCTTAATAAACTACGTGGCAAGCCACAAAGTTGTTGGCACAGAACATAGCAGTCAAATATTCACTGACAACGTATTTCATTTGTTTTCTGGGACATTTAATCTTAAGTGCTTTTGTTTGTATCAAAGTGCTTTTGTTGCCGAAACCGAACCACAGACCAGAATCTGGACCTGAACTGTGGTGAACTACTTCTGGTAGCAGAGTCCTGCACTTTCTACGCCCACCATCCGACCTGAACATCAACTCCGTTGCGGCACATGAATGTTTCATCCAGTCAAACGAACATTATCTCTGAACATTATCCAGGCAGCGTTTCCCTTATAGATGCATTCGCTGTTGCTAAATATATATAAACATAATTCCTTGGAGACAGAGTTGGTTCAGACAGTGTTTACAGAACCTTCCTTCAAAACCAGGCGGGCGTGAAGTCAACATCATCAGTCACTATTTGGTTCAAGTCATGCATTTTAGGCTTCCCAACATTTTTGGGAACCAACACTTTTAAGGTAATTTTGTGTCATTTCACGCATTTTAAGCTTTTCGTGTGTTATTTAATGTCGTCTGCGTTTTATGAGTTTTACACGTGCAAGAAACAACGTCAGGTGACTTTTCAACATGTGACTTTTGTGGTTTTAGTCACATGACCTACAGCTGCAGTTTGGTTTTGTTAAGGCAACAAAATGACTTTAGGAAAACAAACCAAAAACATCATTCTTTGGGTTAAAATCAGTTATGTTACGTACATCACCTAACTTCAGTTTAAAACATGATGCAACTTAACGAACCTACATGAATTAACACAGGTCAGTATCAACAGCGGTCTCCACTGCTTGTTTGACCCGCCCACCACCCCGACCTGCTCCAAGTGCAGGCTTTCTTGCTCTTTAAACTATATTGTCTTGCATCGTTTTCTCTACCGCATTCGCCCCTAAAAATTAATGAGAAAAGCTTCATACGGACGCCGTTAAATGACACGCGAAAAGCAAAAAAAGTGACCTGACAAAGAGTGAGCCCTTTTTTGTTTTAGAGTTTTACATACAGTTTGTTATTCTGGTGGACTTTTGGTGACCCGTTTCTTTCACCACTTCACCTGATTCAAGTGCGAATGCCATCGTCCTATCATTTCCAGAGGGCGCTGTTCTATAAGCTGACCTCAATCGTCCTTCAGCTGAGAAAAAATATGTAATTTTTGTAATTACAGCCTGCGCATGAGATGTACACACAGGAGTTTTTAAAATGCAAAGAACATGTTCCGAGCACAAAATGTAGCAGTACATCTCCTCAGGGACTGCATGGAGAAAAAGTTTGAAAGTGAAATGTTCTGCTGGAAAGTAAAGGCATCATGACCGAGCTGCGAACGCTTGCCTACAGCCAGGATCAGATAGATAGACTTTATTAATCCTGTGAGGGAAGTTGTTTTGTAACAGCAGCATAAAAAAGCAACAACTTAGAAATTATAAAATAGAACAAAGATATGTACACTAGAGTAGAGAAAAGGGCAGGATCTGACTTTTACTCAATTGACCCGATGGTGAGGTCATTGGACTCTTGAACTGCAGTTTGAAGCTCAACATTGGTTAATCTAAATAACTTTATATTTCCAAGCCAATTTTTTTTTAAATATGGAGTTTAATGTTTTATATTTGCTGTACAAGTGAAATAAAGAAAAATAAAAAGTTTGGACATTGCTACAAGGGCATTTCACTGCAATGTGTTGCACATGCAGCACACACAAGGATAAACCCTCATATTTACTGTATAACAGAAATATTTATTCTTCACACCCAACTCATGTACATTAAGTATTAAAAACAACAGTATTGGCATTCGGGCAGTAGAGTAAAGAATAAACAGGATATGAAACTTAAATTATTGCAAAAATAAAAATATACTTGTCTTGTTGAAATGAGAAGGTGCGGGACATAATTAGGTTCAGTTCAACCCACATTTTAGTTGAGAGAAGATAAGCAGCATGAAATGCTACTCCTGTAAAAAGACTGCAGAGAACGTATGCAGGATTAGCTACTGAATGTGGGGCAGTGGCAGTTGAGGTTTTGGTTACCTTGGTCTTAATTCAGGATCACATTTAGCTGTTGTGCTCTGTCCAGCTCTGTGTTTATTTTGTGGGCTGATGTTGTGGAGTGTGTGAAGACAGTCCACCAAAACCTTTCAGAGTTTGTTCATGCCCCTGAATGTTCAGGACTTGTTGATGCCCCAAGAATTTCTTTTGAAATCACAAATTTGTGGTACAATGTTGTGATAATAATTTAAATGCCCACGACCGTCACCAGTTCACACTGAGATGACCAAAGTCTTGCAGAGGGGAGCAAAGACAACAACCTCCCGCTCAACATCAACAAAACCAAGGAGCAAAGACACACACCGCTGTCTGTATCAGTGCAGCTGAGGTGAAGCACAGTTTTAGATTCCCGGGAATCAACATGTCAGACAATTTGTCATAGTCATCACATCTCCACCCTAGAAAAATAAAAATAAAACCAGCATGGTTGGTACACAGCCCAGGACAGGAAGGCTCCGCAGCGGGTGATTAAAAATCGCCCAGAACATCATTGGTACACATTTAGCGAACATTAGTAATATCGGTGAGGTGAGGTGCACAGAGCCCAAAGGATGCTAAAAGACAGCACCCACCCCAGCCACAGCCTGTTCATCCTGCTGCCGTCTGGCAAGAGATACAGAAGTATCTGCCGCAATACCACCAAGACTCAGTGTAAGGGCATCAAATACCACCATCCGGACACAGAACATACCCTTTAGAGTCTGGATCACACCGGTCTTCAATGTAACTCCAATGCAAACACATCTGCGTCAATATGAGACGATCAGAGCAATTGCACAAGGCGGCGTAGTTTACAAATTGAAGGAGTCCCAAGAGGGTGAGGGTCGGGGTTGAGTGGAGGGTCACACTAGAGTTTGCTTCCCATGTGAAACCATACATTACTGATGTTTTCCGAAACCTAACCACATAGTTTTTGGGCCTAAACTTAACCAAAGTGGCGTTTAATGTTAAGCATTTGTTCGAAACGCTTTGCATGTCATGCAGACACTAAACGGTACCTTGCTGGTCTGGATGAGACTCAGAGGGACGTTCCAAAACGGCAACATTTGATGCTCTGGGATCAAACAGGTTTCAGTGGTGGTATCTATAGAGCAGAAAGGAAACCAAGGACCAGGGTCAGGGTTAATTACTCGACCTTAATAAGACTCATGCAATTTCACCCATTTATTTTGAACTGTTTCTTGAGATGAAAGCATCACCATTGTCATGTCAACTCCTGCATATCAGAAGAGTTCACAAATAATAACAGGAAGACTGTCAGGTCAGGGGATTAGTAAGGGCCTGTTCCCCACCGATAACACTGGTGACAGAGCTTTCAAAATGGCAGCCACCTTCTAGCTGTGTCAAGTCTCTTAAGTTGCAGTCCCTGCCACATTGTGTTGCAGTGATGAGAACTAACAAATTCTAAACAATATTATCTACAATAAAGCATACATGTCCCTTCTGTGGATGGCACATGAAAGATGACTTTTAGCTGAATGCTAATCGTGCCCTTAGTCCCTAAATGCCACCCTAACAGGTTTATAATAAAGAAAAGGATCATTTACATTCACGGAGTGTGCTAAACAAAGTCTCTGGGACTTGTTGTTTAAAAAAAAAATCTTGATTTTGAATTTGAATAATGTGAATTATGAATGAATGTTTGAGCAAAACTGATTCAGTCAGTTTGCAGTAAGGTTTAAATTATCGTCAGATTCCAGATGCCTCAGGCTTCATATCTCATTGAATATAATCACCTCAATGAAGGCATTGTGGATATGAGTGAAAATACATGGAAATGATTTCCTAATAATATGGTTTTTAAGGGTAATTTTTGGAGTGGAAAGGAAATCTCAACAAAGATTTAATCTGACAGGTATAATGATATCCATTATATTGAAAGTATGAGATCTATTTTAAACTCAGCTTGCAAAAATATAACATTATCCAGATCAAAAATGACGGCAACACCAGCTCCAAGATCAAAGGTGGAGCCAATTAACGAGATTCCTCAGGCTTAACTTCTCTGCTTTCAATGTTTGCACAGTGAAATCTGGAGCCTCTCTGTTAATGTAATCTTAATTTTCAGAGCCATCACTGTTCTAGTATGGGAGGGTAAGTGTGGTGCTTCTCAGGTTTCTGTTTGAAAAAGCCACAAGATTCACCACCAATTTCCACTGACAGACAGGATAAGACAGCTTAAACACGACTGTTGACCTGGAGACACAGCGCTTTAAACTTAACAATGGGAAAGTCCTGCCGCATCAACACACAATTAACCCATTACCCTGTAGGGAGACACACTGGACAACATACGACTACAGAGTAACAAAGACACGTCTCTGTAAACGTGGTACTGATTACGAAGATTCTTACCACACTATGTGAAGAAGGAATGGAATCCAGGAGGTAAGCAGTGAAAAGTGATATTTGGCATCAATAAAGATCTTAGGTCATTTGAGTTCAATATAAATAAAGTAAACAGTACAGTAAATGCTGGCAACTTAAAAGTTCTAAGAAAGAACAATAATGACCACCGCATACTAAATTAATCTGCCCTGAGATGTGCAATTCTAAAAGGAGACAAACTAATTCTAACAATTCATAATGAAATGGTCAGTCTATTCACTCCCTTCCTGGATGGAGTACGACAAAGGCTCCTTTCACTGCACTCCCTCCTTACAAACAGACATTATTCTTTAAACCTTACTACACAAGCTTTTTGGTCAATCGCCTTTTGGCTGCGTTGAACTTCTAATCTTCGTCACATTTGTAGTGACAGGCTGAAAATGCAGGAGGACCAAAATTGCGAATTGAAAAAATGAAATTGTCTGCATGCCAGCTCTAACAGCTGCTGGGGTACTAAAGCTGGTACTCATCAATTAACCTACACTCACAATGCTGATGGTTTTCTTTCTGATTTTATAGTAACACTAAACCAGTCTGGTCCCAATAACAAGCCAATGTCTTAAGTCATTTTGTGGTTATCAACATGCATTTTTTGCTTTTTGCATGTCAATTAACGCAGTCTGCATTAAGCTTTTCTCATGTAATTTTAGGAGCAAATGCAAGAGAGACAGAAATGTCAGGGGACGTAGTATAATGAGCGAGGAAGTCCGCACATGGAGGAGGCTGAAGTGGTGGATGTGTCAAACAAAACAAACAATAGGACTTTCAACCAGGAGACTGCTATCTGTGTCCTGTGTGAAATTAGAAGTTAGTGTTATTTTAATTTCTGTCCGTAAATGAACTTATGTAACATTTTTAACTTATATCATGCAAGTAAATTAAGTTAGATGATGCCACGTAACTAAACTGAACT
Organism: Hollardia meadi; assembly: GCA_037974645.1. Classification (NCBI taxonomy): domain Eukaryota; kingdom Metazoa; phylum Chordata; class Actinopteri; order Tetraodontiformes; family Triacanthodidae; genus Hollardia; species Hollardia meadi. The sequence goes on from JBBPCS010002146.1 coordinate 11,551, forward strand.
GTAAGTCAACAGTCACATGACGAAAGTCACCTGACTTCATCCTTGCCTGCCCTTCCAAACCTCCTTAAATGTGGATGGCGTTAAATGATACATGAAACGTCCTTAAAAATGGCGTGCCATCCCATTACACAACAAAACAATGCAACACCTGTTAAGCTCTTTAAGACGCAGAAGTGTGACGCACTGAACATACTGGAAAATTACAATACCAGTACCCTTAAAGTGATACTGATACTAACAGAGTACTTTATTCAATGACTCAAGGAAGTTTATTTTCATTCTGGGACATGTTGGTACATAAAAGGGAACAAAATTAGGTTCTGAGGTTCTGGTTTAGAAAAAGCAATAATAAAACAATAAAATCAATAATAGCAATAATAAAACAGAGTAAACACACTATAATAAATAGTCCCATTCATACCCATCATGTGAATGGAAACATTTAGTTACAGTATATTAAATGCCACCACACACGCTGTACACTCGCTGTAGTGGGCCAATCACGTGGCATTAAACTGAAGAATGGTTGGTGAGGAAACCATAGAAATAGTCGTTTTCTAGATCTGAAGACAAAAAAAATATTTGAATGCAGGAATTGTTTGACTGGAGAAGTTTCGATACTACTTGGTACTTGGTTGTTTAGGTCAGTACCTTAAAAGTATTGATTACCGATACCCAGTCCTATTTAATTTCCAATTTATAAACAATAAATATTGAAAATGCTGACGTCAAGAGTCTATTAGCACACACAGCAGTTTTAGCGGAGCAACATTATTATTCATTTGAAGTCTTTTTTGGTTATAGTTAGTCTCTTTTAGCTCCGTTTTTGGTCACCACCAACTACTGAGGTAAGTATCTGGCTCTTAATCTGTTAAATTCTCCACTATGTTCACCAGCTAGTCAACGTGTCTGCGTGCCCTTTGGTGCTGAACCATGTTCAACAGTGATAGATCAGGTTATAGATAGATTTTTCGCTCTGCTGTGAGAGTGAACCAAAACAGTCAAGTTGTGGGCCAGACAGCTCAAAAATAAGCTGAAGCTGAGTGTGAAGCGAAGTAGGTTTATCGCTATGAGTGACGCACTTCAGTTTTAACATTCTCATGCATTGTTGTGAGAATATCGATTATAGCTGCTCTAAATCAATGTGTGATTTTCTCTATCAGTGTTTTAAATGACATCAAAGCATTTTGAGTGATTGGAACTTGTAACTGGACTCCAGTTGGTCAAAAGCTCCGAGTAGTGTGAGGCGCTGCATGTCATTCTGGAAAACATCATGACGTTTTGAGTTTATGTTGATGAATGCAGTCCAATACACCATTTATTTGTTTTGTGCTCCCACCCAACAGTTAGCATCTGCGTGAGCAACAGCTGAGATCAGCAAACAGGTTCGTGTGTGGTTTCGTCAGTATACAACGCAGGACTGGAACATATTGTTCACCACAAGAAAACAAAAGTAATGTCCATCTTCTGTTGCCGTCCTTGAAGGTCACAGCACACTTGCATCATCTTTTCTGAGTGTGTATGCATGGATGTGTGTGTTTGTGTCCATGGGTAACACTGTTTATGTGTCTTCATTTGACAATACGTGTGTGTGTGAGGGTGAGATTGAGCCGACACGTGTGTTTGGATTTTCTTGTTGGGAGGGATGAGTGTGAGAGGTGTGTGTGTGTGTCTGTGAGATACAGCGAGAGTGTGTATGATAAATATTCAGTGTTTATCAGCATGTCTGGAGGTGTTAGCGGAGGTCAGGGAGATAGATTCCTCCTTGTTGGGAGACGGCGGATGGAAAGCAACGACACGCCTTTGGGCCCCTCGGCACTTGATTCCCAGAATCACAAACAGCATCCGGCCCACAAGCCTCCATCAGCCCTAAGCCAATATTTATTTGCTCTGATAACACAAAATGTCATTGTTCGCCATGCAGGGTATGTTTGCCTGTCGGATCGCTTGCCTTGCTAAAATTGGAACTCTTTAGTGGGGATATTGCTGCAGGCTGGGCTGGTGTCATTATGTCAAACGTCTGTCTGCATCTTCCTATCGACTTGCAATTTAAACCCCGGAGACGATGCAGGAGACAGGATTATATGGCGATTTATTTCCTTTCCAGAAAACAAAAGTGTTGATTTAAATGTTTCAAATCCTCGTGAGTCAAAGCGCTGTTCTCTATACTGTTGGGTATTAAACAACATGAAAGGAATTCAAATGAAAAAAGATGTATACAAATCTTAGTGATCAGAAGAGACAACAGACTTCTTCGTTAAAGATGGGAGCTCCCCAAAAGTGGAGCCAAAACATCTGGATCACCCCCTCCATGTTAGCAGATGGGACATGGGCCAAACTAAAAACTCAAAGTACACGTCAAATAAACTTTTCCCAAAGA
>JBBPCS010002147.1:0-13928 GCA_037974645.1 Hollardia meadi
CTCATGGGGGAAATGTTGGGTCTCTGTATATTAATAATTAACAACTAATAATAAAGAGTGTGGTCTAGACCTACTGTCATGAGATAACTTTGTTGTGAATTGGCACTATACAAATAAAATTTGATTTGATTTATGGCTTATAACATAAATTGTTTCTTTTTAGTCAGAGTTTCTAAACATCAAAACTTCTACCTTCCACAGAGGGGCCTGACACATATCTAAATTTTAGATTTAAGGTATTCAAATGCAAAAAGGATTAATGATAAAAATTTAAAGGCATTTTTAGGACCACCAAATATAATGCCCAGCCTATACAAATGTGTGTGTGAATTTTGGGGGCGTGTGTTTCTGGTACCAGGAGGTACAGGCAAAACGGCCAGCGTGTGACTAAGTACGAGGCAGCCCGTGTGCCTGCCTCCTCTCATTTTTTTCTCTCTGTTGATCGTATCAGGAAAAGAAAAATAAAGATTGTGGTATGAAAAAAATAAAAAAATAAAAAATAAGTGGGCAATTGGTTTCTCTGTGATCCTGTACCCCCTCATTTTGTGTCTCCATCATGCAGACAGCAAATAATGAAAAGGCAAGAAACATTTTCAGTACTCCTCTGTGTGTCTGTGTGCATGTGCATGTCTCTCCCAGTGAATACAACATTAATTGCATTAGCATTACAGCTGGGTGATTTCCAGTCAAAGGAAAACTTTGGCGTCAACAAGGAAGGCATTTTCAAAGTCTTGAAGTGTGTTATTATTTTGTGCATTTCAAATGGAAAAGCAGGAAGACAGGAAGATTGTGCTGATCAAGTTGGCCAAATGAAATTGTTCACCCTTGAAAATGTAATGTTGCTTTATGTTAAATCACTCCAGTCCGATGATTCAGACATCAATTTAGCAGTTTGTGCATTTAGCATAAAATTACTGTAAGGGCCAACCAATTAAAAAGCATATAGTATGTCCATTTCACCATGTCAGACAACTGTCTTATTGCAGCTCTAAGGTAATTAAGGCAGGCAAGCTTTAAAGGTGTTCAAATGTACACAAAAAAATGGAACTCAATGCTCTTTCTTTTACTCAAGTGTGTTTTGTGAAAAGTCGAAACAGCCAAAGCAATGCATGGTCTTCCCACATTCACTGCTGATAAGTAGCAGGGATGTAATGATTGTTTTAATTATCAATTTGCAGATTATTTTCTCCATTGATTAATCTTTTGCTTTTTTTTTGCTTGAAAAGTGACTTGAAGAATGTTTACAAAGGTTGCTGATAAATTTTCAGTCGATCGAGTAATCGGCTAACTGAATAATCATCTTATCGTCTCAGTGAAGTGAACTGAAAAATAAGTAATTTGGGATGTAATTTATCATGCAATGCTTATCAAATTGCTGGTGTTTGTAGATTTTTTTTGAAATGTCAGGATATTCAAAGCCAACCAACTTTGCTCTTAATCAGTAGCTACATTTAATTGTCTTTTTGGCATCTCTAGTTTTTATGATACAAATCTTTTTACATTAAATTAAAAACAAGTTTTGCAGTTTCTGATTTGATTCTGATTCACTATGTTGTGTTGGACTCGAACAGCAGAAGCCAGCACAGACGTGTGTTAACATGCAGTTCCTCTAATGCCATGTTGAGACAGGCTCAAGTGTATTGGAAACTGTAAAATACAGTGGTTGAAAGTTTAAAAATGTATCTGTTAACAGTCAATATGACCACTCAAAACGATTAGTCTTTCTTGTCTAGTCTTGTCAAGAATCAGACTTCTGAGCTGAAATCAATCTTGAAAATATTTTCAATAGCAAAATTTTGTTTTTTACACGGTCACCCACAAAAGCATACACCCATCAGGTGTATGTGTCTCTGATAGATGGAAATTGATCAAAATGCAAAAGAGATTCAAGCTTAATTTCTCTGTTAATACAAAGTGATAGTGAGTAGGTGGAAACTGATATGTGGCAACAAGTTCAAAACATGCAACACACACAGACAGATAAACACACATATTTATGGATATGAAAATAGTTTTGTATTGCAAAACTTGGATGAAAACAGCATAAATATTTTTTTAAAAAGGCATCATTACTTCGTTTCGGCTATGTTGTTGTTGGTTATTTGTTATTTGTAAAGACAAACAGAACAGTGACATAACCGAAGATATGTCAGTACCTCAGTCATGTTTGTCTCGTATTCTTTATTTGTTGATGGGTGTGAGAGATGTAATCATTCCGGCAGTCTATTTGCTGTCTTAATGTTTCAAGACAAGAAATTTTAATTCTGCCTTAATCATTTGTTCTCAAACTGACATGGAACCTACTCATAAACTTGGTTGTGGGTTTTGATGAAACTTGTGGCCAATCAAACTAGCCTAATGGATTTATTCCACCACAATATATGTTGTTTTAATCAGCTTCTATATTTTCATCCAATTCTAATGAAAAACCTGACCAAAACTTGAACAGGACACTTAGTGTTAGTGTGTATATTTTGTGTTTTTTAGTACCTGATTGAGTTTCTGAAGTGGTCCTCCGCAGGGTTTTTCACAGTGCAGCTGTTGAGCAACCACAGGTCCGCTTCTGTTGGGTCATCTGTAGAAAGAGACAAGATCAATTTATTTCTGCAGAATATAATCACAAGCATAATAAAGAAAGAAAACCTAGATCGAACCAATCAACACAATCACAAAATAAATCATGTAAGGATTCAACAAAGCATACGGAATCCTAAAAAAGCAGAAGACCTAATTAATTGGTCTCTGGCACAGCTCCTTTGTGTCTGGTCTGTAAATTGTCACTTATATTTGAATATGTGAAAGAAATTTACTTCTACTGTCTAATGAGTTTTATTTTATAAGTATAAGGTATCTTATTGAAAGATTTGAAAAAAGAAAAGCTCTGCATGCTCATCTCATTTATTAATTAAATTCAAGTACTTAAATGCATGTTTGTGTCACTTATCCCCGACTTGCAGAATGCTAAGGCTAGGTTTGCCACATGGACAGGGGTCTCTACTGGCCTTATTTTAGTGGTAACATTAATTGATTTTAAGGTTTATTTGTTCATAAAGCTTTCAATAGTTTGTCTCTCTCTCAGTCTCTTATATCTTGACTGAAATGGTTGGTTTATTCAGTTTTTTAACTTAAAACTGTACAGCACTGTAAAAATGTCAGTGTTATTTTAATGTCTTTTCTAAAAGTTGTTTTTAGTATACAGACCTTAAAGTTACCAAAGACATCCCATCTAGCACGAGCAACAAAGCTCATATTTGACCTTGTTACAAGTGTCTACTACAAAATTTCGACTCAAAGGTCCACTTACTAGTTTTTCTGGGAGCTTTCAGCTGCATCTAACTGTCTTGCATTTACAATTGCCAATTTTACTTGTCAAAGAAGCTTCTTAAGTGTCTCGCATACTGGCCGCAATTTGGCAGAAAATAAACTTCTCAAAAAACACCTTTGTTTGGACTATTTTGACATTATGACGTATTTCAATGAAGTTTACTTGGAGTTCGGGTGAAATCGATGTTTGTTTATTTTTAAATATGTCTTATTATTGTCACCGATTCACCAGTAATGTGGCCCAACAATGACAAAAAGTCATTTTGTGGGTATTCTTCATGTCATTTTAATTTGTCATTTCCTGAAAAAACATAAACCTAAAAACAATCACTCATTCTGCACTCAGGGACTTGTATTAATTTTGCGTTCAATAAAATGTTTTCTCTAATTTTTATGACGCTGCCAGAACGTCAAGTGTTTCTGGGGGCTGGGCCTCACAGTAACTGTACAAAAACAAAACTTTATAACTTTATTCACTGAAACTGGATAATTTTATTGAGAAAATTATATCTGGTTTTCCAGCTGATGTTCTCCACTTGCTCTTGCACATATCTCTGTGATTTACGAAGTTTTGTGCTGGTAACTGTGGCTGCTGTTAGCGAGTTAGCCCAGTAAGCCATGCAACCAGCATTAGCTGAATCAGTAGTCCCTGTTGTTAAAATGGCCTCTTGTCGGTCTTGGAGGCTATGATACCCGTTTTTACAGGAAAAATATGACGCAGAAAGAAATAGCACTAGTCATTTCATGGGAACTTTACACATACGTTTAATCGACACACACACACACACACACACACACACACACACACACACACACACACACACACACACACACACACAAACAGCAGTGTGTTGCTCTTTGTGATGTTAAGCCCAGCTGCTGCTCAAGCTGATGGTGGCAGGCTTTGCATGGCACTGCCAGGAGAGCTGTCACACAAAAAGACACACATACTCGAGGGGATATTGCGCAGCAGTGGCGAGGAGCTAGCTCCTTTACGCCACGTTGAACCAGATATTTCACTTAGGATCTGCTTCCCCACTGCAGTCAAGCATACACACACCCCACTCCCACTGTATTTCCCACTGTAGTTAATTCGATACACACCCTCTTTTCTGTAACACACACAGCAGGGCCCAGGATGTGGAGAATGAGAAGATTACCAACCACACCACAACACACCTTGCCTGAGGTCTTCTTCGCAATCCCTCACTCAACACACACACACACACACACACACACAGACACACACACACACACACACACACACACACACTGTAATATTTGAGGACAACTGTAGATGGCATGAATATAGAAACCACAAAATGTGAAACCACAGCAGTGTGAGCCTTCAGGTGTGTTAGCTGATTGTATCAGACAGTAAGCAAGAGTTAATCAAGTCTCATAAAAACAGTAGTACAACTGCATGTCTTGTAAAAGCACAATAATGAGTCACACTGGAAGGACATTAAGCATACATGTATGATGATTTTGTGTTTGTTTGACGTTTGTGTGTTTTGGGGAATACTCATTTCTTTTGGGACAGGACTATAAACAGAAAGAAAAGAACTGAGTAATCCTAAAGCAACAAATGCAAAACTATCAAACATATGTGCATGTATGTATGCATGGTGAGGACATTAACACTCAAGAATTAATTAATACTCGAGAGAGAGAGAGAGAGAGAGAGAGAGAGAGAGAGAGAGAGAGAGAGAGACAACAAGAGGCAGAGAGGAAGTTCAGCTAGCAAAGGGTGCCCATTATGCTTATTTATTTGTCTAGGCAACACACACACACACACACACACACACACACACACACAAACAGGACAAGTGGGAGTGGTCTCAGCTGTGTCTCCTCTCTGTCTCGAGGGAGGCTTTCCAGACCAACAATAACAAGCTCTCCATCAATTTAACGCATGCGCACACACAGACAGACACACAGACACAGAAACACACACACACACACACTTGCAAAAGATTAAAAACTATACAGGAAAAAGCACTGAAGAAAACAGTGTAACAAAAACATTCTTGAGTTACCCTGCATGTTTTTTTTTTAGTTTTAAAGCTTATTTTTGCTCAAGAGTTTCTCAATCAGATAAAATTTCAAATGAACCGGCTCATATATATTAAATAAGCGTAACAACTTAACTGATTAATAGTATAGTCTATGAAATGTTATTATGAAGTTACCAAGTACCTATTTCAGAATCACATTAAACAAAGCTAATCGTTGCAATTTTTGAAGGTGCAAAAGTCTATTTTGACTTTATTTAACTAAAAGCAAAGTTTAAGGTATAATTGATACTTACAGAATTGATGATTAATTTCATGTAAAATATACATAGTATTAAATATTAATCTCATCATTTGGGGCAGCATTCACCTTTGCTGTGCTTACCCATGTTATATGTTATGCAACTAGCTCTTGTTCACATGATTTTCAAATTCTTGTTTTTCATTACTAAAGAAAGGCAGCCGTGGACTGAAATGGTCCAAATACTAAGGATTAATTTTCTGGTATTTGTAGCTTTAAACCTCTGAGGCCCTTTTAGTCCAGGAAGTAACAGCTGTTGCTGATCCGAGTATAGCATCAGCATAGCAGATACACATTGCAGCCCGTACAACAGTCCATCCCTGTCAAGTGGCAAAAGGTTCGCATTGTCAGACTTCAGCAGCAGAAAATGAGAAGATCTGTGACAGTTCACAATGGTGGCAACCACATGTGCCAAAACGTGTTGCCATGGCCACCATGTTGCCAAAGCGGAGGTTCAGGACCTGTCAGATGAAAAACGTTTCTATAAATCTTGAGTTCAGTTTTATGCTGTAAAATATTATCAAGGAGCTGCAAAGAAGCTACAAATTCTAAAACGTCGGTGCTTCACACACATCTTCAACCTGGCACACAAACAATCTGTACAATCACCACAGTTACAAGGTGGGCACCCAAGATTATTGTCACCGATTCAGTATCCGACCAAATTTGAAATGTGGTCACAATCTTCTGTTCCGTTGAGTTATGGCTAAAAAATTGTTTTGATCTTTGAAAACCAAATTGTAATCGGTTCATCCTTGAGTCCAAGTGAACATATGGGCCAAATTTGAAGAAATTCCCTCAAGGAGAGACACAGATTTTTGAGGTGAAGCTTTATTCAGTGTTTCATAAATGAAATTTCACCCTTTCACTTAACCTCATAGGCTAGTTTACACCAACACAAGAGGCCTTTATGACAAGGTAGAGCCATGCCCCCACTCTCCCCCGGCAGCTGTATCTCACTCTCCATGCTGGGGATAGTCGTGGCCTGAGGCATGATGTTTTCAGGTTGTCTGTTGTCTGTTTGTCGTCCATCTGTCCATCTGCCTGTCCCTTTTTCCTTTACGCAATAGCTCAGGAATGCCTTGAGGGAATTTCTTCAAATTTGGCCCATATGTCCACTTGGACTCAAGTATGAACCGCTTAGAATTTGGTTTTCAACAGTAAAAGCAAATTTTTAGCCATAACTCAGTAATTCATACGCTAATGTAGATCAAATTTCGAAAAAAATGTCTAATAGGATGAAGTGATGAAGTGATGACATTTTATATCTAAAACGTCAAAGGTCAACGTCACTGTGACATCATAATGTTCTGCAAAGACTTTTCTGTCCATTATTGAACACCATAACTCAACGGAACAGAACAGAAGATTGTCACCATATTTCACATTTGGTTGATACCTTGGGTGCCTACCTTGAAACTGTGGTGATTATATAGATCTTCTGTGTGCCAGGTTGAAGATGTGTGTGAAGCACCCATGTTTTAGAATTTGTATATCGATGGTCTGGAGTCAATTTACTTTTAGGGAACATATAAAGTTACTTATTCATGGGTCCCAACGTGTGCTTTTCTGTTAATTTGTTCATCTGTGCAGGAAAGTAGCCTGGGGTATGACTCAGCTTTTAAGTGCACATAAATCATAACACGTTAAGAAATGCTGCTATTGGGAAATCTCTGGAAAGTTAAATTTGCATAATATTTGCATAGTTAGGGTGGTGCAGCCAATGGCAGTGGAGTGATTTGGTTATTTTTGCATATCATAGCCATCAGGCAATTATGTGAGAAGTTGTTACGACAGAATGTGCACAAAAAGTGCTGGCTGTTTTATCTGATGAAGAAAAGTCCCAGAGGGTAAGACAAGAATCCTGGTATGTTAGCCCTGTATTAACCCCTTAAAACTGTCTGGATTTTCTAGTTTTGAATGATGCGTCATGTGTAAGGAGCAGGCTAGAAACATTCTTGCATTGAGATCAGTTTTTAAGAAATAAAATGTGACTTAAGATACTGTACACTTTTTACCATACATGCTTGAACAAAAAAATCAAAATGCGTGAAATGTAAGGATAGAAAAGAGGAAGAAAAGAACAAAAACAAATAAGGTACAGCTTTGGCACATTTACACCAACAGAAATTTCTCTCTCTGACACACACGCATCACAGTAATAACGACACTATTTCACTCAGTCTGAAGCCCACAGGTGAAAACCTTGTTTTATATTTTCTCCAGTATCAGAAATATATTCCATTTGACCACAATGACTGACCTCCAAATAAATTGTTTTGTGTGTGAGCATGTGTGTGTGTGTGTGTGTGTGTGTGTGAGCATGTGTGTGTGTGTGTTTGTTTCTCCAATAAGTAATACAAGAAATTCCACCACTCTCAAATGGTTGTCCCCACTACACACAAAAGGAAAATTACCTCTTCTTGTGTGTGTGTGTGTGTGTGTGTGTGTGTGTGTGTGTGTGTGTGTGTGTGTGTGTGTGTGTGTGTGTGTGTGTCTGATGGTGTACGTTAGCACATTCTTTAAAACAATTTCCACCAACTGACCAAAATGACTTCATCTAATCCATGAGATTTAGTCCTGTGTGTGCTTCTCTGTGAGCGTGTGTGTTTGTGTGCTATTCCCCCTACATTCACCACGCAACCAAATCATACGAGAGAGATATTGCAAAGGCAACATCTGGGGTCAGTGTGTACGTGTGTGTATATGTTTGTGTACACATATACACAAGGTCATACATAATACATTTCAATCACACCATTCCCTATGGAGATGAGGTGAAAGGGTGATAGGAGCAGGTGCGTGCACCAGATAACTGTGGATGAAAAGATGGACAAAAGAAAGAGTGACAGCAAGGATCAGATGGCCACTCATGTACAGGAAAAGAAAGAACACAAAAAGGATTAAAGGAATAGGTAGGGCAGCCATGAAAGGGGGTCATCTTGAGAGAGTAATATAAATAGAAAAGTGAGTGTAAATTGGAGGCAGGTAATTTAAGACAACCATTGCCGGTTGTCTTTTTTTTGTAATTTTTATTATTTTATTTTACTAATTTATTGGTCCGCTTTCAAAGAATGAGTAAGAGCTGCTGCTTACCCTCGACTCTAGCTCACTCATTAGATCAGACTCTGGCACCCAGAAGCACAAAGAGGTCAGAAAGGGCAGAGAGAGGCAGCATGAAAAAAAAAGTGTCTAGGAGCCAAAATATTTTCCCATCGAACTCCAAGTTGGTTTTGGTGAGTTATTTTGTGTCTGATGCGTATGAATGAAGTTTTACGATGAGTAAATAAGGCAAATAAGCTAGACTTAGTTCGGTGAGGGATTGAAACTTGAACTCAAAAGGTGTACAGTTGTATATTTCTGTTTTTCTGTTTATTAAGGAAAATAAATGATAGATTATTTCCTTTCTTAACATTTTCAGAGTTTATTTTGTTTATTTATTAGAAAGCTAAGCGAGCCTGTGGAACCTAGTGAATTCACCGCTTGCACACATCCTTCAGCTGAAACACAGCTAGATGTGGAGTGTCCTGAGCACACGCCTGGATGACTATATCACATGTTGTTGGGCTGATGGAGGCCAGTTGGAAAATTTTGACATATCAGCCAACCCTAATGATGAACATTGTGAGCAAATCTGAGAATAAGGAGAAACAGAGCCAGAGAAACAGAAATAGATGCAAAATGAGAAAGGAAGAGAAAAAGAGAGGGGTGGAGAAAAAAGTGGAAAATACAGGGAGAGAATAGAGGGAGATAAAGAGAGAGGATTGAAAAAAAAAAAACAGCTGAAAAGAGAGTGTCACCAAAAAAAAAGTTTCCTCAAAATCATAAAAACATACATATGCCAGGTTTGTGGTATGTTCACCTTTGAAATAATATAAATACTTTGTTCCAGGAACACTATAAAATTATGTATGTTGCAGCATTTGCAGTTCACGTCTCTTGCCCTTGTTCGATTTACCTATAGGTGTGTGTGGCACCCCAAAAACAGACATAAGGCTCAGCTGCAGGGTCAAAAAGCAGAGAAACACACAAACAATAACAGGCAGAATGGGAATTAGGTAATTTCCCTGAACTCCCTTGTATCTGTTTATGCAGATGTGCCAATTCACAAACGAACAATGTAAACTGTAAATTCAACTTGTTTACTGTAAATATACAAAGTTATTTTTTAAACATAGTAATAACATCTAAATTTGTACACAAGTAGATTATGAAGGGCACGGTCACACATGCTGAATTTTGGGGTCACCTGCCAAGATAAAATTCACAAAAGTCAGCAATGTTGAACCCAACCCAAAATAAAGACTTTGGACTTTTCACCTCAAAAGAAAGGTTCAACTTTGCATGAAGTTTGTATGTTCTTCTTGTGTCTGCAAGAATTTCCTCTCCCGGTCCAAAGACATGCAAGTTATATGAATCTGAGACAATTAACCACACATGTAATTGTGACAGTATATGCAAATGTAAATTGATGCTTGTTAGGGTTTGGTAGGTTTCTGGTCCGGTCCGGTGAACAAGCTTAAACTGGTTTAAATTTGATACAACCCGACTAAACGGGCATTTGTTAGGTGTAGGTGAAGAGAGCACGCAGCACACGGCTAGTTAGCAGGCGACCCAGAATAGCCGATTAGCTCAGAACTACAGGGTGTTACTTCTCTTGTGTTGTGATTAGGGCTGGGGGGGTTAGGATTTTTTCTTACTGTGGGGAAAAAGCTACATACACCTGCGGTATGCCAGTTGAAAATGAAATGAAAATTGCATTAAGGAGAATGGTGCTGAATGGAGCAGAGCAGGAGGAAAATAGAAGCAGCAAGTGGTCAGCAACAGAAAATGTATAGTGGAGCTTCTCAGTAAACAAAAGCTCCCGTGTGTTGTTTCCTAACTGCTGGAAATGTGAAGCAGGTTAGTCCTGAAGCAAGAATCGCTAACATGAGACGCCTAGTGATAAACCATGGTCAAGCCAGCCGCTGCTTTGTTTTTTTATACGCAACTTCAACCAGGAGGAAAATAAGCGTCTCCTCTGCTCCCTGACAACGGTCTGGAAACTGAGCAGGAAAGGCTAACAGCCTAAAGAGATTTCTTGATTACTGTGGTTATATAAATGTAATTTATGGCGCCGTTAAATTGCTGCTATACCGCCTTGTTAATATCACAGGTCTGATTGTGCGCAACAAGCAGGACAGCAAAAGGTTTTGAGCGGTGGTGAAAACATTTTTGTTTTTTTTGAAAGGCTAAATGCCACAAATGTGATTGAAGCAGATTATTTCGTTAGATAAAACATGTTGTGAATTTTGGAAATGACCACATCTCTCTTTTTTCAATAAATTTTGACTTTTAGACTTTGGAGTTATTGGAAATGTTTGGATCACAAGAGTTGGGAAAAATCCTACGCAACCACCACTGGAATCAAATTCTACAAAATGTATAATAGTAATAATATTCGTGTAGCTTGATCTTTGCAGGTTATGCTGTTTAACTTTATATTACAAGCTTGTAGTGTAGTTGGAAGGTGCGTTTTTGACCGGCTCCGTTTGCCCCGTTAAAGTTACTGCATTACAATGTTAATACAAATCAACACTTTCTGTATGTGTTTCAAATTAAAAGCCTTCTAGCATTTCAATGGACAGAAACCCTTCATTTCTTTACAAGGCTTTTACTGTGAAACATTTGCAGGAACGTGTTGTGGAAAACTTATTGACTTGCAAGGTTCCAATGCGTACTGGAAATGTAGCAACCGCCATCTTTTTTAAAGTTGCACTAGGCTGAGGTCTTATTGTATTTATTATATTGATGTAAAATCTTAGAAGAATCGTTAAGTCATAAATGAAAATACACTGTGTTGTTCTGATGGATTGTGGTGAAGCTAATTTCTCATTCAATTCTCATTCAAAATTTTTTACACCGGCCCAACCTTAATGTTTGTATGTGTTAGCTTGAAATGTATCCACTTTGCCGTTGCACGGGATAAGCTAGATAATAAAATAAAATCATCTTAGTACCAAACATTAAATGATAGGCAGTGCAGAACACACATGTAAATATATAACCTGTTGAGTTCCCGTTTGATACGAACTAGATCTTGAGAGCAGGGGAGGCACACAACATATTATTCTCTATGTAGTGCAATAAGGAAAGATGGGGAGCAAAACTCACTGAAGAGGAATTCAGAACAGTCCACCATATACTGCTACTTTAGGCTGCACAACACAGCCATGATGTATCAATAATAAATCAATGGCCAGAAGCAGTGCTATAATAAAACACACTAAATTCTGTAAAGTAGTAAAGCAACATACAGCCAATGAATGAATTACATGAATGGGTTGTAATACTGCCTTTCTGTTGAAAGGTTGGCAAAATGCACAACAATATTTAGGGCTAAAGTATTTAAATGCCAGAGGTTGATTCACAGAGTCAACAAAGGACAAAATGCCATTTTTTAGTAGAAAAATTAACGAACTAATTTTCTAAAGATATTAGCTGAAGGGATTAAAAGATGATTTTCAGAGTTGTTTAAAATAACAGTATTTTGTACTGACTATAAAAAAGTAAATTATAGTGTGGGGTAAGAAGAGACGGTATAATTCATACTGTGTTGTTACACGCCTGTCAGCATGCACACCTCATATTTCACCACTAAAACTAAAACTACCATCATTCTTTTACTCCCTCTTTTCCCCCATATAACTTTTTTCTTTAATCTATGCTCTTCTCCTTTTCATTTTCCCAGTATTACCCAAGCCCTCTATTTTTCCTGCTCTCTCGACACACATTTAACCACCATATATCACATCCGCTTACTTTATTAATTTCCTACAGCCTTCTAATGTCATTTGTGAACTCAAAGTTGTCACCACTTACTTTTCTTTCCCATTTGTTTTCCACATACCGAACTTTTCCTATTTTATTGCCTTCTTCAATTATTTACTGCACCATCAACGCTTAAAATGATCCTCTTATATGCTTTATAAATTTTATGGTAAAGTGATTTAAAAATATTTTCTGAAGTAATCAACTAGTCTTATAATTCATCCAGATAAAAATGTGCTTGACTGTTTAATTTATAAACAACAGTAATATGTGTCTACTTGTAATGTATTAAAGGCATCAAAATTAAAGCATGAATAGTTGTTGGTTGTTTTACTGTCAGACCTATTCACAATGTTTAGTCACTATGTAAGTTTAAAATCAATTATTATATGGACAATTATAGTATGTCACACATCCACTTTGACTTCAGTACTAAGTATTAATTAGGCTCTATGTACAAAAACAATCCCAGAAATTGCAGGTTAATTTACTATTTAGGCTTAGAGTAGCACATTTGTTTTGGCAATTGGCACTGTGATCTAAATAATTAATGACTTTTATGTTGATATGATTGCAATCTAAAATGAAACAGCAATCTTTCTTTCTAGCACTATGGAGCTCCCGTGGTGATTACTCCGCAAACAGATTTGTTTTCTCCCTGCCAGGAGAATACTTTACACTTTTAGTTCTCACTGATTATAAGGCATCCTCTTTGGGGTTTTTAGGCAGTTCAGTTTAGGAAGTTCACTGCAGTCAGATCTTGTATGTTTATGTAGGAAAACGAGCTCTGGAGACTGTCTGCTATCCAAGCACCATAAACCTTTCCTACAGGCTCCTTTAATTCTCTAACCCGATAATAGATATATATCATGTATACTCCCACTTTCACTGAATACTCCCAATCACTGAGGCTATGGTATCATATATCCCATTTCAGACAGACCTACTTAACAAGTTTCCAAACTTACTCTGGCATTTCCTTGCTAGCTATACAGTATATACACTGTGTAAGTTATATCTGTTTGTAGTGAAGACTCACAGGTAGAGTTAAGCTATAGACATTTTTTTTTTTTCCATTGGAACAGTTTAATCTACTAGAAGTATAGACAACAGTACAGATGAAAAAGGCAACAAGGAAATTGTTGTTTGTACGTGCCGTACAGTACACTGGTTCTCAATCAGATCTGAATAAAACGAATAAAATATTGTTCAACTCCTCTCTCTCTGAGTACATTCAGTCATGTCCCCAGACTACATAGACTAAAACAAAGTATTTGAGCGACTGAGATGTGCAGGTTTTTTCAGACCAAAGGAACACATCTATGCCGTCTCTGATTTCCCTCTGGTCTTCAACCCTGGTAGATGATATATGAGGGCAAACGTGGAGACGTCTGGGTGTGTATACATGTGTGTGTGTGTGTGTGTGTGTGTGTGTGTGTGTGTGTGTGTGTGTGTGTGTGTGTGTGTGTGTGTGTGTG
>JBBPCS010002148.1:0-13927 GCA_037974645.1 Hollardia meadi
CAAGGGTGTTTGGGCAGATGGTTTATGTCAATTGGCATCCACATGAATGCCAGGATCCAGGGTTTCCCAGCAGAATAGAGCACAGTAGCGAGATGATCAATGTTATTAATTTCAATTGCCAGTGGTTTTAATGTTGTGGCTGATCAGTGTATATACTAACAGCTAGACAGGTAACAAGACACAGGTGGAACTAATTAAGGCGGGACATGTTTTTACACATGTATCTGCATTGTTAATGAGTCTATGTCCTTCCAACACCCATGATCTCATTTACTTTATTCTGAATTCACTAATGTGTCCTGGAATTAAATCAAGCTGTGATTGAAATAATTGAGAAAAGGGAGCAATGCTTTGTTTAAAAATTCAGAGATTCTAGAAATCCACTTCTTCTTTGCAAGCTGCCGCTGGAACTCTAAATCACAGAAAACCTCAGCAGACCCATGAAAAGCATTTGTTTCACGGCACTGTCGCTTTAAAATCCATGAAAATTGATAAGTGTTACACAGTGTCCGATGTCTTGAAGACAAGTTGTACTTTATGCTACACGAACTGCTAATATGCATGCTGATATGTGATCTGTGTTATGGAGAAACAGGGGGGAAAAAAGGTTCCATCCATACCCAGTCATGCAAATAAAGGGATTATTCTGGGTCACAGGTTCAAACAGCTACTGTAGTGTGTTGTTCTGCTGAGCTTTGCCTGGAGCTGCTGGTCAGCTCACTCTCTGTCTCTACTTCTCTTTCCGCCTTTATTTTCTCTAACTTTTTTTCATTCATCTGAGCTTTTATCTACCTGTCTGTGTTTCTGCCTTAAAGGAAGGTGACTCAAGGAGGTTTAATGGATATAAACAAGGATATTTCAATGGATATAAAAAGGCTTTTACAAACAGACCCCTCTTTGTGGAAAAGAGTAATTTCAGAGAGTATTCTCTTCCAAGGCTGAGTGGATTAATTAAAGGCACCTGGATTTTACAAGCAGATTTTCAGACAGTCAATAGAAAATAATTAGAAAGGGGTCAATTGCTGCCAAAATATGTCCTGTATGGCCATAGGCTAAGTTAGCAACAAACTTCATAAACACTTTCAGACTGAAGTGAGTGAAGTAGGTGTAGGCAGACATACGTAAAACAGCTGCAAAATGTCTCACCCGAAGTTTCCACCAAGCACGTCTGAACCGGAGCTGATCATGGCCATTCGAGACAATGGTTATGAATCAACCAGGTGCATCACAGAAGCGATTCTCCGCTCTCCACGGCAAGTCTATTTTTGACGGAACCGTGTAAAGCTGCAGAGCAGGTCGAGTCAGGCTGGAAGGCAGACACAGGAACAGCATAGAGAATGGGGTCAATTTTCGAAATATAATAACCTGTACAGACTCCGTGTTTCTCTTCTCAAAACAGACAAAAATAACAGAAACCTTTGAACTATGTAGCCTACTCACCATGACAGAAGCACAAAAATCAAGGGAAAATGACTAAATAAACACAATGTGGGCAAGTCAACAAAATCAGGCAGGCACGATGTTCTGGCTCTGAAATGCTCCTGGTGGGGTATGAAGCTGTGCGGAATACAGAATGAAACCGCGTTGGACATGCGGCATTACAGAGAGGTGCCAGGTGGAATCAAGGAATTGGGTGGAGGTCAGGGTGGAGACTGCTGTTCATGTCTTGTTTCCTTGTTTTAACGATGACCATGATCTTTCCTGAACTAAGTAGTTGCTTAAATCTAAAACACACATTAACCATAGAGGATCAGAAAGTTGTCATGTGAATCCAGCCCATTCTCATCCCCAGCTCTTCAGATATTAGCATTTTTGTCCAGGCCCCTTCCGTCCAGACGCACTAGGTCAGGCAGAGATGCACAAGGGTTTAATGTGCCAGCAATGTAAAGCCGTCCGCATCAGTAACTGACGACTTGAACAGATGACGTAGTGCAACGTACTTTCCAAGCGAAAATGGGGGTGGAGGTCGAGGTCGAGTGGAGGGTCACACACATGACTTTCACCCAGGACACCGGAGTTTGTGTCCCATTTAAAACCAAGAATCACCAGTCATTTCCTAAACCTAACTACTGGTAAGTAGTTTTTGTGCCTAACCAAAGTAACGTAGACCTTGTGCGTCAGGATAAGATGCACAGGGCGTGAGCCTTTGTGCGTCGCCCAGAGACACGAAAGGGAAAGCTTAGCACATCAGCCATGGATGCCAAAGGGCCTGTTGTGTGTGAGGGAAGGCTTAACTAAAGGGTATCTTGCACGTCTGGATAAGACGCGAGGGGCGTATGACAAATCATTGGTATCTGACGACCTGAGATGAGAATGGGTTGGTGAATTGTTTTTTATAACTGTTTTGGAAGGCAATGACGAACAATTTTTTCCCTGATATCACCAATTTCTGATGGGGATTTAATATTCTGTAACCAATCACTAAAGACCAACGTATCCACCTGAATCATTTTCAGTTGATATTGATGGGTAGCCATGAAAACATACATACAACACAACAAAATAGGCCTACTATGTTGTCGGGTGATATTGAGAAGTAAAGTAACTTTTTTAATCAAGGGGGTCATGTGCCATTCCAAGATTATTATTCAGCAGCCTAGACATGACATAGAGGCCATTATAGTAATGTCTCTAAGACGTCGGAGTAATTCTTCCATACAGACTCAGTTTGGAAATGTTTGGACCAATTATTCTGAAAAAATGGCAATTGGAGCTTGGACATAAACAAGGAAGGATTCAGAAGTGAAGAGGGACTATGATATGCCAACAAAGATGACATAAAACAAAATAAGAGGCGACACCCAAGTCCCAACTCTGCAATTGAAGGAACTGGCGAGATTACATGTCATTGTGATTGTACCATATGGTTACATGAAATAATTAAACTTGATGGCTAAAGATTTTTAATTTGGGAGCCACAGTTTTTAAAGATAAGTGTTTTAAGTCTGTCTGGGCCAGACTTTGGGACAGCAGTTTCTTCCTCTTTCAACACTATACATGAGGTTGAGGATATGCTGCTGCATTTAGTCTGTCATATTCCACTCTTATCATCTGCACAGTCAATTCAACTGTGGAGAACTTTTAGCTCATTAGCAAAGGACTGACTGTTACTGAGAGAACATTCTTCCATCTATCTGACACTCCCCATTAGTGCATTCAGTCTTCCCCATGCTCGTCTTTAGTTACCCATTGAAAGTTTCATTTAAATATTAAATCTTATTTTTTTTCTTCTGTCTTAATTGTCTCATTTTAATAAAGAATTCAAAGTGGTCATTCCAGGTCATTCTCTTTTCATGGAGACAACCCTTCAGTTCTTGTGAAAGCCAAGTTGTTTGGGACTATTCTCAGTTTTTGTCACTTAATGCCCACAGAACTTAATATAAGAGGAACTATTGTCTGATTTAATGAGGATCTATGTAAGATTCAAAGAAAATGTCTGCTTTCACTGCATGGTACCCTATATTTGGGCAAAATGTGAATAACATTGTGGTTGATCTGTGGTTTAAATCGGTAGGTATCATTTTAACTCCACACTAACCCCTCTGCTGGAGCATAATTTTTTGGACCAGGCACATCAGTCAATAAGTGTGATTTGGTAGGTTGCTGTATGCAGTATTTGCAGTAACCTTGCAGTATTTGAAGTGTACCCATCTCTCTGAACCATCAGCTATTCTGACGATGATTTAGTCTACGGGGGAAGGGCCAACATTTCAGGGCTTCCGACGTAGCCAATGGATACGCGAATAATGGATATCCGGCCAATACTTCCTTTTCAGTCCAGTCCAGTTAGCAACTTCAGCAGCAGAGTGGAGTTAAAGTTGAGAGACAACTCCAATTTCATCTTTCATTTCATCAAGTTATTGTCAGACAATAGTCAAAGGGTTCCGAGATTGCATTGTGGCAAAAAAAATTCTACCTCTTTTGCTTTCCATACGCAAAAGATTCTTTCTGCATACAACCAAAGCCAGCTCAAAACATATTGGTAAATATAGCTCAGACTACAAATGGAAACCAAAACGCTTCCAATTCCAAAATCTTGTCCCTTGCCTACAGATTCTGCATTCATATGCAGATATCTGTTTAGAGAAATTAGAAACACACAATCAAGCACTCAATTTTAAATTAGATGCATTTTGCTTCGCAGTTTCTTATCTCTCTTCTGTCTTTATACTCACCTCCTTCTTTCTTTATTCATGTCCTCTCTGCCTCTGGGAGGTTCATCCAGGGTTTTCAGCTGATTTTGTGACTTCAGACCGCAGCACTCAGACACAGCAGCCTTCAGCTGTGATCTCCAGAGATGGTGCAGAGCAGCAGGTTCAGATGAAGAAAATTCACTTTCTTGTTCAGGGGCAGTAAAAGAGCTGAGATCCAGTCTGCTGTGTGGACTGAGACCGGTCTATGTAGTATGAAAGCTTGAGTGTTTGTGTTCAACTTCCTAATACATATAAAAACTAAAATATGAAAATTGGGATTATGAACTTCTGAATACTGGACCAAAAATATTCTGGGACAACATGCTACACCTGTTTATTATATGTATAGTATATGTATATCCATATATATAGTTTAAAAAAAATTGTTACTGCTATTTTGCAGTATGTTTGGAAGTCTTTGAGTTTTTAATCGTACTATGATACATTTATCACATTTATCTGTTGTGTCTCCCTAGACTGGAGACAGCTGGGGAATATCTAAAACAACAAACAAGAGTTCACAAAGTAATCCTATACTTCCCTAACAAAGCAAAATATTAAGAAAAAAGCAAGTCTCTGACCTAAGCTCCTAAACCAAGAGAAAACACAAAGGCCTTCTTACTCCCACCAAACTGCTAATAAGTCAGGGCATCACCTGTTTCAACATTACACACACTCAAAAGCTGCTGTTCTTAACCTTTTGTAACTTCAGGCACTTAGATTTGTGACACTGGAAGCAAATCCTGGTCCAATATTCTTTGAACAGTGTGATGTGGAAACTTTTAGCCTCCGGTGGACATTCACTGAGAATGGACTTTACAGTGAAGTAGAAAACACCTGATATCCAGCAGGAAAACTTCGGAAATAAACAAAATTGGCATATTCACACATTTTTTATTAGGCAGAAGGAGTAGATGCCTCTTAAGGATTTTAATGTGGATTTTTTTTTTGAATAGGCACACATATTGTTCCAAGCAGACTATTTGTATATGTCTTAACACATGTCTGGAGGGGGTCTTTGAGATTTTTGGTACTCTGTGACATTGACGTGATGATTTGACCTGTTTTCTGTGACTCAATCTCATTGTCTCTTTGTACCAGCTGGTCCCATTTCCAATGTATTAGTGTAAAACAAATTCTTCTTTTAGAATTATAGACTACGTGATGATTCGAATCAGTTTTTTAATTTATGCAGCATGGAGAGACGACCCAAGCACAGTTGTTCTCTGGAGGACAGAATGCCTTGCTTAAGTAACATCAGAAAAGAGCAACAGTTGTTGACTCATGACAAGATTGATTCAATCAGTCATACATTCAGATGTTGATGCCTTCCGCAGTATAATAGTCTTTTTAAATGTTCATCCTCAGTTGCCCATGAACCGACTCTCATCTGACTACCTCACAACTTCATCACATAAGCATCACCAATTCAGTCCATTGTTTATGAGTAACCCATATATAGGGTGTCTTGCGTGCGTCATTTTGCACTGAGGAAAGTCCAACATGAACCGAAACTTTAGCTCTCTATGCACTTTTTCTGTGTCTGTGCAGCCTTGCTATGTATGACATTTTAAATCTAGACCCAAGTCTGAATCATGCCTACCAATGCAAGAAAGTTTCATATTATAGTAGACAGTCTGTCTCCTCACAAATGGCCATAAATGTTCTGAAGAGTGATTTTAATCTTCCACCCTTGTCGTAGCTTGCTCTTGTTGCTTTTCCTGCACTTTTGCTGCTCTTCTGTCACTGTGCGCTTCGGTTTCTCGTCACATTTCTCTGTTTGAACTTTTTCTCTGTCTCCCATTAAAAACAAGCATTGTTGTTACCCCCACTGCTCCCACATGCCATGAATCTGCTGTAATTGTGACCTTGATCATCCCACACAAGACGATGCGTGGTTGAAAGACAGAAACAGAAAGACAAGGTCCAATTAGCATCTCTGCTGCTGCCTGACTCCCAGGAGTTCCAGGTGGTCCCAGGGATCTAATTTGAAGAAGACTTTGAGAACTGAAAAGTTATCTCAGTCAGTTTATTGCGGAAGAACGATCTTGCAGAAGAATATTATTCATGTACTGAATAGCTGCACCTGCCAATCATTGTGGTTATTACAGATTCTGTGCAGTCTCAACCTACTACCAGAATGCCAGAACTTGTCATTGATGCACGCATTTTTTTCCTTATTTAGAAAAAGAGGTCTTGTCTCTAAAAACTCCTCTTTAAAACCTTGCTGACTTGACGCTATTAGAGAATATGTGGCCATCCGAAATCAGGGCCAGTTAATAACATGACTCAGTGCAATAGCGCTTAATCCAGGATGGCGACCATGCCTGTCAGGATCTAAAAGTAATCACCTTTCTCTCCTTGCAAGGCTGGTATAAATCCTCTAAGCCTCTCTGCTACTCCAGCCCTCCGGATCTTCTGTTCTTTAACTCTTTCACATAAATCTATCCTGAAACTCCCTATTGTAAGTGTTCCTATTGCACTTGCAATAGGAGCAAGATTTAGCATTGAGTTCAGCAGCTTGATGGAGGCTGGAACAAACAATAGTTTCGAGTGGTTTGATATGCACTTTGGCACACAAAGTCTTCTTGCTGATGGCAGCGCCGCAAGCTGCCATCCATGGCTGGATCCTACCAACTTTTCGCTAAATAGTGAGATAAAACCCACCTGAGTGCCCGATGGTTTCAAAACACCAGCGGGGGTCATCTTTGTGTTCAAACACAGTATTCACAGCATGGCTTTGGAACCTCCATCTCATGCTGTGTGTGCCACCACTCTGTCAAGCACCCTGGTTAGCTTGGGAGATCTTGAAGGAAATCAGTTTAGAAAACCGATCAGTATCTGGTGTGATCACCATTTGCACATCTCCTTAGCTTCAATGGCTGTGTGAGATTGCTAGATATTGCCAGGAACAGGAAAATGCTGTTTTGCACGACCATCCTGAGATTGTTTTTGACAGTTTGTGCAGAAATTGTTCTGCAAACCAACTTTTGCATCAGCTGTAGACAATCTTGCAGGTGAAGAAGCCAGATGTGGAGGTCCTAGGCTTGTGTGGTTACATGTGGCCTGCGGTTGTGAGGCCTGTTGGATGTACTCCCTAATTCTCTGAAACGACATTGGAGACGGCTTATGGTAGTGAAATGAACATTCAATTCACAGGCAACAGATCTGGTGGACATTCCTGCAGCCAGCATGCGGATTGCACGCTCCCTCAAAACTTGTGACAGCTGTGGTGTTGTGTTGTGTTATAAAACTTTACATTTTAGAGTCATCTTTTGTTGTAACCAGCCCAATGTACGTCTGTGCAATAATCATGTTGTTAAATCAGCATCTTGATATGCAACTGTCACGTTATCTTGGCAAACGATAAGTGCTCACCAACACAAATTAAAAGCACAATTTGTGCTCAAAATCTGAGATAAATATGTTTTTTTATGTGCATAAAAATGTCTTAAATCTTTTAATTCCATTTGTGAAAAATGGGAGCAAAAACAAAAGTGTTGTGTTTATATTTTTTGATTTTTTTTTTGAGAATTCCAAGCACCAGCAACAATAATAGGAAAGCTCAGCTCTGGTAGTGCAAGTGTTTTTGTTGCACGAAATGAGCTACAAAAGATTCCCCATTTTCCCACTTGAAATACGTATGAGTGACTGAATGACTGTGGTGCAGATTGAAGGATCATTTCACTTTGTAGCTTTGATGTTCAACTTTAACAAGCAGTGTCTTTCTTAAGATCAAAGCCCAAGGTTGTGCCCAGACCTCTTCATCTTGTTTGTTCCGACTCTGATTCTACAGAATACATTCTTCTTGACAACAACCCACATTACTGTCACAGACTTCAAGGTGTCTGAAGTACTTTTTTTTTCTTTTTTTTCCAGCAGCACAAATGAGTCACCTAGTTTTTGTCCTTTCTTTTCATCATCTTCAAATACAAGTTCCAAAGAACAAAATGGTGGCTGCGCTTTTAAATGTATTTTTCTCTTTAATCAGATTTCTCTTCCAGCAGATATATATTTTTACATTCACCTCAGAGCACCGATGGCCGCCCTCTCTCTCTGTGCTTTGTTCAATCTAACACACAGAATGTGCTCCACTATCCTGTCTCTCCTTTGATTGGATGAAAATACAGAAAAATAGGAGCAACATTGTTCCAGCAATCTCTGTAATCCTTAAAGGCCCTGACCAACTAAAATAGCCCTCTCTGAACCAAGCCTATAATTCATACATTAAAAAAGGAAACGCAACCTAAGCTAAACCTCTCTCCTCTTTTAGACTATCTTTCTCTGCAGGGGGTAACATGAGAAGCTTCTGGGTCCCCAGTGAAACACATGGCACTCCTTCAGTCAGACCTAGAGCGAAGCAGATCGGCTCAGTGCTGCACGAGGGGGGGCTGCAGCCTTCATCGACGTCCTTCTCGTCTTCTTCTGTTGCTGGGCATAGTTGACAGGATCAGTGGGAGCCTCTCAAACATGAACTGTGGGCTGCTGTTTAGTGTTTAGACCAAACAAACCATTTGTCTGAAAAAAGAGCAACTTCACACTATGTCCCAATTCCATACCATACCACTTATTGTACACAGCATGTACTATACTAGTTGTCTTAGAACATTCTCAACCGGGGCCCACTGGTGGGCCTCAGAGCGTCGTGTAGTGGGCTTTGTAATTCACAAAGATTTTTTGCTTTTATTTCTAAAGGTGCTCAAGAATTCACATAAATAAACAAATGCCCAATTAAAATGCATAATTTCCAATGCATGTCTTGGTTGACTGATGTTGGCAAGCAAGAAATTGTCAAAGTAGACAAATAGGCAGATGTGTGTCACAGTGCAAGTGTTAAATGTTTTGTTTTTTTTAAGAAAAAAATATTAAAGGAATAATTTCAAAAAAGTGAAAAAGCTAAAAGCGAGATGGAAATCTGACTTTATAGCGTTTGAAATTGAAATCAGTTAGGCTTATGTAAATCAAACAGAGTACTGCCACATGGACTTAATGAAGAGCCAGACTTTAGGTGTTTTCTCATGAGATAAGTTTGATCGTCTTGTTATGAGCAATGAACTGCTGATTTTTCAGGTTGTACGGATGGATCTTGTTATGATTTACCATGATGTACCAAAAATGTATCCACTTTCCGGCTCTTTTGATTCGACCACTACACTAAAATGGTAAAAATGAAAGAAAGGCAACACTACCAGTGACGCAGATGATGACATGATTACCGAATGATGTAACTATCACTGTCCAAAGAAAACATTGTATCTCCAAATTTGTATCATCAGCAACAGTCTTTGTCAGGCAACCAGTTACATATTAGATGGGGCAACTTGTCACACTGGTAACCAAGTAAGTAAAGGAGAAGCTTGTTCTGTCCATGTGCATCCTAACAGAGACATAAAAGCTCATTTATGGGAGTGGATCGGCTGGACACTAAATGTTGCTGGTGGATGTTGTGCTTTTATCACCGTATGAGTTGTAGGGTTGTTGCTCTGTGTAGTTAACTCTCTGATAACATAGTGTTAAGCTACCTACCAAGCTCAACGCACAAGCGATTCATCCCAGCACTCCCCAGCACCCTGCCAGCACTTTTCTGCAAGGACAAATTGCTATGTGGACACGGGGCCTCATTTATTAAAGGAATAGTCCACAAAAAATATTGCTGTAGTCAATCATAACTGTTGCAGCTGTACTCATATATTGATTCGGATAATGCTCCAAACTCACAGCAAGAAATGCTTCCATTTGCTGTCCATTAGTCATTTGTGAGTAACTCAAGTAAGCCTTTGTTGCATGTGTATGGATTCTGACATCCACAGATACAACAGTATTTTTCTCAAAACATGAAAATTGTCAAAATCAGATCAGACCAATGAATTCTCTCAGGTTTAGTGATGGTAGCTGAAGAAGTCAGCTGCTTCTTCAAGCAGTCGTTCACTTTGTCCTTTATTCACTAGTTGAGTTCACCCGTGACTGCTGCTGGACAACATGCTGATTCGTTCATATGGTGTACTCCTGAGTCAGAGGAAGCAGTCAGTGTGTGCCTACTGACATGTCTTTCCCACTGGCACTGCCAGACACAACTTAACAAGCAGACTGAGACGAGTTTGGATGTGGTTTGGGAGCATTTAACCCTCCTGGTGCTTTCCACAACTGGGTCACTGAGCTAAAGACTGCTGGAGCTCCTTCAGTCTCTGTATCTGTACATGTGCTCTACAGGGACGACCTCTTTATTTGTTTTACTGTTCATTATGAGCATAGTGGAGTTTGTGTGGCATTAAGAATATGACTGTTTCACGGTGGTTGGCACTTTGTAATCCCACCTCAGCTCCAGCTTCCTGTTCTTTGACGTCATTCTCTGGCTGCAGTAACTGCCAGGTGGTGTTACAGTGGTTACAGATTAGATCTTCAAAATGTCCCTTCAGTCACCTGAAAGTGATGTCACAGACACTTCGTACAAGCTTGTCTTTAGACATACTACGAAACACGTCCTGTTGTTAGGAGTTGTGTTTTCAGCTAATCCAACCCCTAAACACTGTAATACAAGAGACCATCAGGCAAGGTCCCCATGCCCATTAAAATCCTTAAACCTTGCTGTCAGACATAACCTGTTAATAATCAGGCAATATTCATAAAAGCTAACGTTATCGCAATCCTGCAGCCAGCACTGCACTGGTTCATGGAGAGTTGAACCCTCCACGTGCTTTATCAGCATCATCATTTAATTAATTAGCTAGTTGTTGTTGGAGATAACTGGGCTTTTTTAAAACTGTCTTGGATGATGTTAGCTGAGCATTTTTACTATCGTTAGCCAACACTCAGCCACTGACCGCACCTGAAATTCCTACCAACTTGCTATTACACTGAAACAGTATGTGAGATTTTTTTTTTTAGTAGGCTATGTCTGAAACCTTACTATGAAATCAATAGTATGTGTAATGCATACTATTTACAGGGGGATAATACAGTAAGCAAGCACTGTAGTAGTGAGTACAGCAACATAACAAATAATGCAAGTGTTACTTTTTTAATAAGGCAGACTAGACTCTGCAAAGGCATATTGCTACCCTCTTCTGTTTGTTATTAATTTTCATTTTCACAGTTATTTATATTTTCAGTCCAAAACTGCACTGATATTCCATAAGTTTATTAATTCTAGTCCGGTTATCCAGGTTGAGAAAATGAGAAATGTGCGCAGAGAAAAAAAACAGTCTCTCCAGCTACTTCCAAGTTTTTGAACAGCTTCCTTCCTGAATGCCGACGTTCCACCATATCCATCCATATCCATCTACTGTATATCCACCACCTTATTTTTCACAACTGATATTACATTTTTGTTATTACAGAGACAGTAAAGTACAAAAAAAGGTACTGTTGGGTACTGGTACTGAATTCCAGGTACTGGAACAAAACCCTAAACACAAACACTTCTCCAGTAGGAGTGGAGAGTGTAATACATTAAAATGAAGAACAGACAGCTGAACAAGATATAGTTGGAACATGTGTGACACTGCAGTGCATACATGCATACAGTACATGCATACATTACCAAGAATTATTGTTGTCATTATTATAAGCTCCACATTACACTAAGAAATCATTAAAGCTTTCTGGTTTAAAGATTGTAATATTGTGACAGCATATGTTTAAATGTACCATACTCATTTTAATAACTTCTAATAAAATATATGTTTGCCTTGACAGAGTAGTCCGAATTCTAAGCTGTCTGTGACAATCATCCCCGGCTCCATTTTAAAGGTATTTTATTGACAATAAGAAAAAATATAAAATATCATTAGCTCTTATTAAAAGAATAGTACGACATTTTGGAAAATATGCTTATTTACTTTTTTGCCCAGAGTTAGATGCTAATGGGGGGATAATGTGACTATGTCCACATGATGTGAATAATACAACTGCACCGCCTTGCTAGAAATTCAGCTTTGGTTCATTACAGATTGTAGTGAGGAAGCAAGACACCATGAAAATGCCATTGCATATTGCTTCCTGTTATGTCTTGTAAACCGTTTGGACCCCAAAGCAGAGTCTGACACAGATTTCACATAAAAAAAACAAGTCTTTTAATAAGAACAAAAAGCGCAGACAAATGGTCTGAATACTAAATAACAAAAGATGCAGACAAAAGGTCTGAATAATAAACAACTAAAGAAGCAGATAAGCAATCTGAATGTTCAAACAAAAGCGCAGACAAACGATCTGGCAGAGGAAGCTGAAGACTGACTCGCAGCTGATATCCACGAGGAGTGGAACAAGCACGAATCCTGAGATGACACGAAGGAAGATCTCCAGGATGAAGCACAGGTAAGTTACGATGAGGCACATAGGACCACCGGATGAAACGGAATAATCTGGTAGAGTTGTGAAGTGAAAGGCCAGGCTTTATAGTCAGGAAGATGAGGTGAATGAAAACCGGTGTGCCTCGTTAGCAACTGCGGACGCCGCTAGCCACGCCCTCCTGTCACACAAACGCCCTGCAGGAGTAGGAGAGTAGAGAGAGGGGGAGGAGAGAAGGAGAAAAGAAAAACACAAACACAGAATCCTAACAGTACCCCCTCCCCTCAAGGAATGCCACCTGGCGGTCTACCAGGCTTGTCTGGGTGCAAAGCATAGAAATCTCTGAGGAGATCAGGATCCAGAATAAAAGAGCAAGCATGCCAAGAGCGCTCCTCTGGACCATACCCCTCCCAATCCACCAAGTACTGAAAACCCCGACCCCATCTACGTACATCCAAAACCTGCCAGATGGTAAAAGCAGGAAAATTGTCAATAATCCGGCTGGTGGGTTCAGAGGGCTGGTGGAGACCGGTTTGAGCAGTGAGACATGAAAAGCCGGGTGGACATTCAGAGAAGCAGGCAGCTTTAACTTGACAGCACAGGGGTTTATAATGCGCTCAATCTCGAATGGTCCAATGGACCTGGGAGCCAGTTTTTCGGGATTCAACTTACAGTGGGAGGTCCCGGGATGATAACCAGACCTTCTGGCCGGGCTGGTATTCCGGGGCCGGAGTGCGGTGGCGGTCGGCCAGTCTCTGGTTCTGCGTCACGGTACGGATGAGAGCCGCCCGGACCTCACGCTAAACTCGGAGTGCACGCCGAAGATGCCCCTGCACCGAGGGAACTACTGCGTCGGTCTCCTGGGCTGGGAAAAGTGGAGGTTGGAAACCATTAGCTGCCATAAAAGGGGACATACCTGTGGCAGAACAAACCAGTGAGTTGTGCTCATATTCCACCCAGGGGAGGTGGATGGACCAGGAAACTGGGTGATGAGAAGTGACGCAATGGAGAGCTGCCTCCAGGTCCTGATTCGCCCGCTCCGTCTGACCGTTAGTTTGGGGATGGAACCCTGAGGACAGGCTGGCCGACGTCCCCAAAGCCTGGCAAAAGGCCTTCCATACTCGAGAAGAAAACTGCAGGCCTCTGTCCGACACTATGTCCAGCGGGATGCCGTGCAACCTGAACACATGCTGGACGAGTAGAGAAGCAGTCTCGAGAGCCGAGGGTAACTTGGACAAGGGGATGAAGTGTACAGCCTTGGAAAACCGGTCAACAATAGTTAAAATAGTATTGTTACCTTCAGACGGAGGTAGACCGGTAACGCAATCCACTGTAATGTGCGACCACGGCCGGTGAGGAATAGGAAGGGGGCGAAGAAGACCAGTGGGAGCACGGTGAGACGCCTTACTGCGGGCACAGACGGAACAGGCGGAGACGTACTCCTTAGT
>JBBPCS010002149.1:0-13926 GCA_037974645.1 Hollardia meadi
TATCGTTTTGGTATCGAGTATCGTGATACTAAACTGGGTATTGGTATCAAAGTCAAAATTTTGGTGTCCTGACAACAAATAATGGCGGTCCAGCCATATACTAGGTTTCACCTAGTCTTGTTCATCTACATCTTCTTACTGCGCTTGATGTCCACTGGGAGACTGGCTTGTTATTTATTTATTAAGAAAAAAAGCACTCAGAGCTTTGACTGGTCTAATGTGAGCTCCAAACTACTGACTAATTTTAAATCTGAAATTGAGTCACCCAACACTAAGGGCCATGTCAGGATGAGCTGCATTTCCATTGTAACAGGAAAGTGAAAAAAAGGGCTCACAATTACTTCTGACATGGAGATTATAGTTTCAGTTTTATTTGCTTTAAATATTAAATAAAATAATTAAATGCAATTTGGAAGAAAGTTTGACAAAAAAAACAAATAGCAAAATTTTGTAGAGACCTGCTCTTTTAGTAAAGTTAGTTAAGTTGGGTCCAATGATTTTTTAAGACATTCAGATCAAGGCGTTGATTAACGTGTCAAATAGTTTAGCTTTGAGCAACTTAAGCCCCATTCAGGCAGAATCAATATTAAAATGGGAGGTGATTAATAAAAGATTTTTCCTCCTCTCACCTCATGAAAGTCACTATTATAGGTGGCATTTTAGCCAGTGGCAAATTACAGGAGCTGCTTCTGTAACAATGATATATGACTTTCAATCCTGGCTCAGTATTCATTTTCATACTATTGTATTGAAATTATGTAGCTGTAATTTAATCGTTAATGCAAACTGTTGAACAATACTCAGTTAATGTTCATCAGGCTGCTTTTAGAGTAAGAAAGGGTCTGATATATGGAACAGTGTTTCATAAAACTTATCAAATCAGCTCAGCTACACAAAGACAGCAAAGTCAGAATCACCTGTAACTTCACCACTTTATGAACCAATCAAAAGACATGGCATCAAGTAGACTCAGATTAAATGATGCACCAAAGTCAAACTAAATAATATTTCACAGAAAAAAATACTATGTAGATAATGTATAGTGGTCTGGATTCATAATCAGAAGAATAAAGTGTATGTTTATCACTGTTATTGATTTACACTGGGAGCCTCAGGAGACTTGCAGCCAGCCTGTCAACACATTTAGCCCTCAGCTGGAAGTCAACTGAGGAGAACACAGTGTTGTCAAAGCAGCTCAAATTATCAACACAAGGATTTTAAGGCCACCTCAGTAATGCAACCTCAAATACCTCTTAGTGGATGCTTTTATTAATATAGTCTTACAGCAGTGCTTAAGTTTTGAGCTGACCTGGTAGGAATGGAAGTCGTTGTTTGTGGGCACCATTTCACTTTTAAGCTCTTTTTTTCCGTGGGGATGAAACCATATTAAATACAGTTGAACGGCATTACGGCTGTCTGAGATGCACCTGTTTTATTAAAACAATATTTTACTTTGGGACACTTTTTTTTACTTTGAGTAGGTTCAGGAGAAATATGCCTCCACCGCTGGTACTTTTGGATCTTTGATTTTCTGTCTGAATCTCAATATCAGTAATTGCAAACAATTTGGTCAGATTCAAACTGAGGGTGAGGAGTGAAGCTTGTTCTGAACACAAGGCCGGCTAATGGCCAAAATTTTAACATGATGTGGGAGCCAAAAGAGAACTGTCTACATCTGTACAAGCAATAGGATTTAGACATAAAAGTTACCTAGAAACAGGCACCAGTGATGACAGGAGCAATTTTGTTGGTTGTGAGTTCTTCTTTGATCTACAGAGTTTTGGCCACAACTTTACTAAAGCTACAACAGTTAGAAAATATTAGAGCCATCTAAAGTAAAGTTGAGGTTTACACGGCACTTTTTAATAAGAAGAAAGAACAAGTGCTTTTCCAAAATTACCATTTTGCACCCACTTTCAATAAGAAACCACCCCAGAGATACACATTTTTACAGTGATGGTAGCGTCAAAAGACCACTAAGCAATTGTAATTGTAGGAAAGGGAAATGCTGAGGTAGAAGTGGATGAGGAGGGTCGAGGTAAATGATGACGACAGCTACGTGCTCGGATTAGTCGGCTGAATGCACAGTTTAATTTTTTTTTTGCATGGTTTAATAAAGTGTGCAAATTTTACAAATCAAAGCCGATTTCCAGGTCTTAGGGAGAAGACTGGTTTGAAAATGCTAAAAACTTTGGGAAAGACATAATCTCACCAGACCTAACGTAACGTAGGTATTCACAGGTAGTAATTTCCAATACATTGACTCAATAATGATGATCTGAGGGTGAATCTCTACTAAATGCTTTCATGAAAGCCATCTTAAAGAGGCTGATCACAGAAGTAAAACTGTACCAGATTCTGATTCGTCAAGACTTTGCCTCTGCTCTCCTCCACAGCGCTGGCTGGCCACCACTGTCCCACGACGTCCCGACGTTCATCCAACGAATCCTGAGGAAAGGCTGTCCAGGTGTTGTCTGATTGGTGGAATGAGCTATCCGTCCACCCTGGTGTCGAGTAGACCGACTCCCCGCCGATGGCATGGTTTCCAAGTGCTGTTTTCAGACACACATACACGCAGATGTCCCTGTTAGTGTTGTGTGCGATGAATAGCTGTCATGTTTCCAGTACGCTTTGCCCTAAATCAGATGACCGGGTTGGATCACCAACTAAACCTACATTGCACTGAAGGAGGGATTATCTGGTTTTGTGGAATAGCAAGAAAAACAGATGGCAACAGCTGGCATTTATCATCATACATAATTAACTGTGTGCATGCTATTAAAGATGAGATTGAATATTGAATTACCACTAATGATACTCAAACCCAGTGGTAT
Organism: Hollardia meadi; assembly: GCA_037974645.1. NCBI lineage: Eukaryota > Metazoa > Chordata > Actinopteri > Tetraodontiformes > Triacanthodidae > Hollardia > Hollardia meadi. Next base: position 2,835 of record JBBPCS010002149.1, read on the forward strand.
TTAGCCAGGTAGTTTTTGTTTTATTAACTGAGATTTTGGGATATCTGCCACTCAGACTTCTACTATCCCAGCAACATCCCAGTTAAAATTTTATTTGTACAAGCACAAGCCCAAGAAGAATGTTGTAGTATAAACGTCTCTACCAATACTTCAGTTAGTTAGTAAGTTAAACACAGGTTTTAAATTGGTACTGGATCTGTATCATCCAAAACTCAGAGTTGGTGAATATTTGTGTCTCATTGTGTCTTCTGTTGCTGAAAAGTTAGCTGCTGTATCAGTAGTCTGTGTTTGCATGTTTCACTTAATCACACTGCGACATCTCGCTGCAAGGAAACATTTCAGAGAATGTTTGTCTCACTAAGATGCCTGCTGCCTTCACACACTACCTTCCATTGCTCAAACGTTGCATGATGTGTCTATCAGACACTTCAGTCGACTTTGTGTGTGTCTGTGTGTTTTTGTGACTTTCTTTTTTACCCCGTTGTCCCATATCCTACGGCTAAAAGGGGCTTAGTGTCCCAGGCCCCATTTGCCTCCTCCTCCCTCCCTTAACCCAATGCTGAATGATTAATAACATGTAGCAAGGGATCGGTTAGGAATTCAGGTCAGGACACACTGGAGTCTCATTTACACTGCAGGGCCAAGTGGTGCTTACCAGGGCAAGAAACAACTCTACATGTCCATGCAGTTATGTTCTTGTCCTGGTCCACTTCAACAATCAGCAACCTACTCAGGATTCAGTACTTTACTAGACAAAACTTTGTCCATACCTGCAATTTTACTGCACTTTACTGCAAATCACGCAGATTTTGCTTCACAGCTAAACAATTTGCAAACTAGGCTGTTGTGTTTTGTGTAGACTTTTAAGTGTATTCTTCCAGATTCGAGGCAGCCATTTGCTTCTCATCATTTTTTTTATGGTATGAAAATTATTTAACAGACTCTTCAAATTTACTTAAAGTCCCCCTCCAGTCAAAGATGTGTTTTTCTTCTTGTCCCTATGGCTGAATGTTTGAGCTTCACTGTGTACAATGATGTACATGCACAGTCTAACACTGTAGGGCTGTTTTCACATTCATTGCTGAAAGTGTAAATTTTCTCTGTGCTCATTGGACCAATTTTCAGGATACACAAGTGTGATGTGGAAACCTGAAGCCTCCAGTGCACATAGACTAGAGAATGGACTTTACAGTGAAGGAGACATCTTGTGCCCAACAGTAACTTGAAAATTTTAAAATATTTGCATATTTCTAGAATTTTTAATGAGGGAGGAGGAATAGGTGTCATTTTAATGATTTTACCATTTTAATGTGGTAGGTTAATTATACTTTTTTTCTGCAAAAACCATGTCGGATAGAGTCTATCTGATAGAGAATAGGGAATTTTATATGTATGCCTTAATACATGTGTGGAGGGGATGTTCAAATGCATAATTCATCAGAGTTAATATTTAGTCTGACTGAAATGATATTAGTGTTACATATAGTAACACAACATAGTGTCAGTCTACAATTAAACTTTGACAATCATTAAAGGAAACGTGAAGATGTTATAAAAGTCCAACAGTTGATATTAATATTATTAAAACAACACTTGCCTTTGTTCTGTTCACCTGGGTTTAAACCTGGACTGCAGGACTTTTTCGTATAAACGAACATTCTTTACATTCAAGCCCTTTCCAAACATGTTCACATAATGCTGATTAAGCGTGCATGCTAAATCTGTGGTGACATTCCCACTCAGGCACACTGGTAGCGTTTTATATCAAACAGCAAAGATTGGTTGGCTAGAGCTTAAGGGGGGAACAACCAGAGTATAGGCTACAGCAAGTAGGAGTATGGCAGAGCCTATGGGGTCATAAGCATGTTGACAGTGATTGTGTGATTACTCTCACTGCCAGAAGGGGGAGACAAAAGTTCTGCACTGCAGAATTAAAACAAAATATTTCTGCCTTCAACTGGGCACTATGGAGATAGATAAAAATTAGTTTAAAGCGTGCACATGTGTGAACTGATAATAAAATAGTCCCTGTTGATATTGTGTTCTGTGGATTGTCCAGGATGATGGGAATATTTCCAAAACTGAGCAAATAAAACCAAAAGGATCTGTATGGCCACTAAAGGTGCAAAAATACTTTTCTGTCACTTGGGTGGAATGACACTTTTAGTTAAGGAGTTAAAACTTTCAAATTATGGAATAGTCCTTTAACCCATGACAAATCACACAATGGGGTTTCTGTCAAAACATCCACCTCCTACTAATAAAGACTCCACTGAAATGAATAATGAGTAAACCCCGGCTTAGCCTCGTTTGGACCTGCAGTGGAAACTGGTTTGGGCGATTAGCTAAAGGGATCATAATGAGAGAACATGAGGACCGATTAACACCGGCTGTTCTTCAAATTTACTTAAAGTCCCCCTCCAGTCAAAGATGTGTTTTTCTTCTTGTCCCTATGGCTGAATGTTTGAGCTTCACTGTGTACAATGATGTACATGCACAGTCTAACACTGTAGGGCTGTTTTCACATTCATTGCTGAAAGTGTAAATTTTCTCTGTGCTCATTGGACCAATTTTCAGGATACACAAGTGTGATGTGGAAACCTGAAGCCTCCAGTGCACATAGACTAGAGAATGGACTTTACAGTGAAGGAGACATCTTGTGCCCAACAGTAACTTGAAAATTTTAAAATATTTGCATATTTCTAGAATTTTTAATGAGGGAGGAGGAATAGGTGTCATTTTAATGATTTTACCATTTTAATGTGGTAGGTTAATTATACTTTTTTTCTGCAAAAACCATGTCGGATAGAGTCTATCTGATAGAGAATAGGGAATTTTATATGTATGCCTTAATACATGTGTGGAGGGGATGTTCAAATGCATAATTCATCAGAGTTAATATTTAGTCTGACTGAAATGATATTAGTGTTACATATAGTAACACAACATAGTGTCAGTCTACAATTAAACTTTGACAATCATTAAAGGAAACGTGAAGATGTTATAAAAGTCCAACAGTTGATATTAATATTATTAAAACAACACTTGCCTTTGTTCTGTTCACCTGGGTTTAAACCTGGACTGCAGGACTTTTTCGTATAAACGAACATTCTTTACATTCAAGCCCTTTCCAAACATGTTCACATAATGCTGATTAAGCGTGCATGCTAAATCTGTGGTGACATTCCCACTCAGGCACACTGGTAGCGTTTTATATCAAACAGCAAAGATTGGTTGGCTAGAGCTTAAGGGGGGAACAACCAGAGTATAGGCTACAGCAAGTAGGAGTATGGCAGAGCCTATGGGGTCATAAGCATGTTGACAGTGATTGTGTGATTACTCTCACTGCCAGAAGGGGGAGACAAAAGTTCTGCACTGCAGAATTAAAACAAAATATTTCTGCCTTCAACTGGGCACTATGGAGATAGATAAAAATTAGTTTAAAGCGTGCACATGTGTGAACTGATAATAAAATAGTCCCTGTTGATATTGTGTTCTGTGGATTGTCCAGGATGATGGGAATATTTCCAAAACTGAGCAAATAAAACCAAAAGGATCTGTATGGCCACTAAAGGTGCAAAAATACTTTTCTGTCACTTGGGTGGAATGACACTTTTAGTTAAGGAGTTAAAACTTTCAAATTATGGAATAGTCCTTTAACCCATGACAAATCACACAATGGGGTTTCTGTCAAAACATCCACCTCCTACTAATAAAGACTCCACTGAAATGAATAATGAGTAAACCCCGGCTTAGCCTCGTTTGGACCTGCAGTGGAAACTGGTTTGGGCGATTAGCTAAAGGGATCATAATGAGAGAACATGAGGACCGATTAACACCGGCTGTTAAAGAAAAACAAAAAGGCACATATTTGCTGTACAGTTTTAGACTTTTGGGTTTAATTTTTCCTGTCAGGCAGCCATTTTTTTCCCATTATTTTCCATGAAGTAAGGAGTGGAAGCAGTCACTGGTATTTCCCCCCATTCTCACACCATTTAAAAATGTTCTTTAAATGAAATCCACATTAATTCATGCTGAAACGTGCAACTCTCCTGGTTAATTCAATGACGATATAGGTTTATGTTAAGGCTAACTGTTTGATTTATTTCAACTTTGTTTCTGAGAAATCATGTCATTTTTTAATGGCGGACGAGTCTAAATACAACACTACCCATAAATACAACACTACCCATAATCCTCGGCTGCCGTTGGTGTGAAGAAGAAGCCAGATTCAAACGAATCAGAGTGAATTCACAACACTTGTCTTTCAATTTGTGAACAAATCCCGGCATCATAGCCACTGAGTTAATCCAAAATTGATCCAGAATAGCAAAGTGAATTTATATAAAATGAAGATTGTGTTTAAGTTTAATCTTGATATTTCACCTGCTGTTAGTGGGGCATGTAACAGAATTATATGATTGCTGAAATCTACCTTGGAAGTCATTGTTAAATTCTATTTTTATGTCCACTGGCTTATACCTTCAACTTTTTTCCCAAAGACCCAAATATTTTCTAACGCATTTCTAATGCATCTTTTGTGCTCATGTTTTAGAGGGAGAGTTTAATACATAACAAGGAGGTGCTGTGAGTCACTAGACATTGGCAATGGGAAATGAAAAAATGAAAAATGAATGGGATTTTTACTTCCGGAAGCAGTGGTGTCTGAAATAGCTTGTCCTACATGCAACCCTGTACAGTCAATAGATTCTCGAAACTTCCTCTTGATGTGTAATCCATTATATCAACTAAACAGTATTGTTTGTCAGTGTTACATCATAATTGTGTGTAAGGCAGCTTAAGTGCAGATTGGTTTAAAAGTCTCCACTTGATTACGTCATAATGACACTGAAGCTGCTAATTAATACTGTAACACCAGGAAAAAATACATTGAAATTTCTGACACACAGCATGGTTTGTAGAATGATTAACTGTGAATTATGTGATTTGTAGCAAAAGGGCTAAAACACTGAAACACTGTATGGCTCTTCAAAACAAGAGTGTGTGTATATGCATTACTGAAACTGAACAAAAGGTTAAAAATGCACTAATACTCTGCAACTCTCCAGAAACAACAAAGAAAGTATTGATATTCTCTAAATCTTTTAGGCGTGTTTAAAAGACTCTGCTTTACTGAAGCCTTTTCATGTCTTGTACCTTGTCGACTTTAACCTAAAGATCCTCTGTTCTATATGTATGACACACAGAGAGGCAAACTTACTAAAGCTCCAGAAGGGGAGAGAGAGGTATTCAAAGAGAAGGAACGAGAGGAAGGAGAAGGATGACCAGCAGATACAGAAAGAGACAGAGAACGACCGACTAACGCGCCATCAGACTCACCAACACTTGCTCTGCTCCCACAAGGCACTGAGGCAGGCATGGTGGATCCCTCCCTCCAGGCTGGCTCTCCCTTTGCCTGCATAAATACTCCAAACTCATCCTCGTCCTCCTCTTTGCTCCCTTCCTCCGTGGCCACGGTGGAGCCCCTCTCCTCCTCGCCCTGCTCCTCCAGCTCTCTTCCGTGCCTCTTCTTCCCTTCCTGGCCTCCTTCTCCCACTGACACTCCGACCCCTTCCTCCTCCTCCTTCTCCGCCTCCAGACAGGGCAGGCCGGTTGTCATGGATCCCAAGAGGGGCAAAGAGGGGGCAGGATTAGCCAGGGGGAGTGCAAGAGAAGTGGAGGGATCAGCACAGGCAACATTAGTGACGTTAGTGCTGATCTCTCTATTTTCTCCAACATGGGGGATGCCTGTTTGTCCACAGGTGTCTCCCACCGCTTCCCTCCTTTCTCTGCATCCATCTGCAGACTCCTGCAACCTCCAGTTGTCTTTAAGTGCACAGTTCCCTGTTACTTTTTTGTTATTGTCCTCCTGTGTGGCACTGTCATCCTCAGTGTGTCGTTCTTTGTTGTCATCTCCTTTACCATCGCAATCGTCCAGCACTTTGCAGGTGCACTCCCTTCTCCTAATCTCCCCAGCTTCTTCTCCTTCCTCAGGATTTACTCTCTGCTCTGTATTCTCCACCTGTGACTCCTCTTCTCTATCTTCCCACACCAGCTCATCTCTCTGCTCCGCTCCGTTAAGCTCAGTTGCACTAAAGTTGCAACCGTTTTCTGTTACGATCCTCCTGTCTCTCTCAAAGATGGAGGGATCTCCGGGTCTAAGAGGTGTCGATGAAACATCTCTCTCCTCTAAATGACTCCTGTTTTCCAAATTTTTGGAGAAAAACAAAGGTTTTCTGTTCTCATTCACAGTGTTGTTCTTGTCAGCCACACAGTTCTGCTCTTGCTGCTCAAATTTGCTAACATCCAGTTCCTCTTTGCCCATTCTCCCACGTTCTGCTACCCCTTTGAGATGATCTTTTCTGCTCTCTCGATCTCTCAGAACACCACAAGTTTTAAGGTCAGCGTTGCAAATGCTGCCCTCTACAGGAGCGGAGGGCTCAGGGGAGACTGCGGTGCTGATGGAGGCAGGGCAGGTACAGACAGACACGTCCGCACAGCAGTTGGATACAACCATGAATTGAGCAGAAGTCTGGTTGATGCTCTCTTCTTCCTCTTCAACTTCCACACTCTCCACGTCTTCCTCTGGTTGTGCCTCCACAAGACCAGAAAATCCATTTATGTGAGCCGCTATTTCTTCACTGGGGTTTTCTCTTGGTTTTCTGTCATCAAAATCTCTGTTATGTCTTGATGTAAAGTCATCTCTCACCTGCTCAGGAGGGCCATGAATGGAATCATTGTTTGCATGTATTTTCATAACCTCAGAGTTTGCATCCTCCTCTTTGTCTGAATAGTCGTCCTTGCTTTGAGACGTTTGTGTATTCATCTCCTCGTTGCTCTCGGCTTCTCTGATCTCTTCAATATCAGAGTTGCTGTGGGATTCTGGGTGAAAGTGGTTAGACTCTAGGTCAGGGTTTAGTACAGCCAAAACAGAGTTAGAGGAGTCTAACTCACAGGGGCCTCCCTTCTCCTCCTCCTCCTCAATCGTTTGCCTCTCCTTTCTCATTCCCTTCACCTCACTGTTCAGCCTGTTTGGAACGCCTCTTCTTGGACTTTCACCTCCCTTGTGATCATCCTGGCTTTCCCTCCTCCATGCTTTCCTTCCACACTGAGTACAGGTTTTGGGAGAAGCATTGTGGCAGCATCTAGGACTTCTGAATGCTTCCTCTTTCTCCTGTCTAGCTCTCCTGAAATCCTGCTGTGGGCTGGGAAACTGTTTACTGTCCAGGCCTCCTTTGTCTAGCTCTTCCTGTCTTTCATCCAGTGCGATTTCTCCAGCAGGATCCTCCCTGCTACTCTGCTGCCTGTCTCTGCTCACGCCTGTTTTCTCCCGGCCTGCTGCATTACAGGACTTCCTCCATCTCCGGCCAGATCGCACTCTAACACGGTTTGCCCCGGGCTGTGCCGCCGGAGCTGACCCGTGGTCCCTCCTCCTGGCTGGGGTGTCTCTGCTTCCTCCTCCTCCTGTCTTCCCTTTCAGCCATCCCCCGACCACACTGGAGGTGGCGCTGGTGGTCGCACCAGAAACAGGTTTAGCTGTCGAGTACAAACAACTCCCTTTCTCAGTCTGGAGGAATAGACACCGAGTCTGTGTCTTCCCGCTGCCCTCTGAGGCCTTCAGAGTGGCAACTGTTACTAAAGCTCTGATCCCAGCCTGCCCAGCATCCGGCCCCAAGGGAAGCCCATACGCCATGTGACCCCACTCCCCGCTCAGGTACACATCTGCAGGCCTGGGGCAGGAAGACGAGCCCCTGCGGCCTGCAGGAGGAGCTGTGGGAGCTTGTCCACCTCCAAGAAGACCACCAGCCTTCCGGCGGTTCTTGGAGCACAGGGCCCAGGCTCGGAGGCCCCGGATCAGTGGCAGGTCACCCAGACCCAACTCCAGTCGGCTGGGGAAGGGCAGAGAGGCTCTGGAGCACTTTTGGAGCATTTCCGGAGTGGAGCCTGACACGTTCAGGCAGGGGTAGTTGTTGTTGTTATTCTGCTGAAGCATGATGCTTGTTGTTGGCCTCATCTAGGTTGTATTGTTTTTCTCTCACTTATCCTTTATCAAAATGCAGCCTGTCAGGTGAGAAGGAACGGCGGCACTATCAAGAGTCTAGTCTTGATTCAGAGCGTGACAGCTCAAAGGTAGAAAGATCAGACACATTACGCATTACGAAACAACTGAAATATTCTTAAGAATTTCTTACTAATTCATTATAAAAAACGAGAAACACATTTCTTCGCCCTGCAAGAGAGCAATGTCTCTCTTGCTAAGCTCATGTCTTAACAGTTCATTCTGTCTAGTACAGAAGTCTTTGTACAAAAAACAAGAAACAGAATCACTTGTTTTCCGGACAACAAGCTGTGGTTTTGCTTCTGTTTCTTCTGTTTCTTTCACTCCTTAACTGTGTGAGTCTCCAGACAAAGAAAATAAACGAACAAGTCAGACGTCCAACTGTCAGAGCTGATAATAGAGAGGATAATGAGATATTTGATTTAATCCAGACTGATGCTTATTGACACTGTCTTCAGAGCTTTACTGCCCTCCCCGTTGGCACTGTGGACTGAGTCAGCTGTCACAAAACAACCTGCAGGGGGAGTGGGACAAAACAAGGAAATTAAAGATTCACATTTAAAAGAAATGTGCGTGATGCTCATAAACAATTCATTAATTTGATATGGTTAAGAATCAACCCAGGGGGAGTCACAATTCAATCCTTTACTTGTCTGATTATGAAGAGAGCAAATAGAGCAGATAAAACACAGATCTAATGAAAATGTGAATGAAATAGATTTTTCATTTCTGAAAATTCCAGACAGAGGAGTGATTTTTTTTCACTTTGGTTTGGATTACTGGATTACAGCTTTCCTGTTGAGGAGGTGTGACTCTGTCAAAGGTCAAACATTTGAATCCAAGGGGCTTCTTTCCATACTACTCATGCAAAAACAGGCTTTTATTTTATTTATTTATTTTTTTACATAAAATTGTGCATTCACATCATGTCCAGCTTGTTGCCAATTAGATTAGTTGTTGCATCAGCCGTACAGAATCATCATATTGACTAAAAATGAAGCACAGGTTCCCATAAATCCTTAAATTCTCATGTCTACACAGCTTGTGATATTTACCCAAAGTGACTAAATGAGCCGCCTTATAAGCGGTAAAAATAGGTTTGGCCCCGCATATCACTTAGCCTACACTTATCAGCAGGCTGTGTACCACTATGATGAATATGAACCACGTCAAACCACACACTGTACCAGCAAAACCAGTATCCCCAGCCAACACGTCCTGAAAGGGATGCCTGACAGGTTTTTATTGCTTCTCACCTCATTTCGATGCCTCAGTGTTCTTCGGTCCAGGCTTTGAATTAAGTGTCCTTTACTTAATGTCTCTCTGCTTCCTTGTTGTTTACAGGCGAAGCCTACTCAACCTCCCCGGGCTCTGGAGCATCCTTCAGTGGGATCAGCGCCACCACATCCTCCCAGTCGGCCTGCACCACTGGAGCTACGGATGATGTTTGTCCGACCGTCTGAATTGGAGCCAAACAGCACTGTGAATCTGTTCCCGTTCTCTCTCCGCACTCATTCGGCCATTGCACTGCATCTCACCCACCGCGGCTCGCCGTCGTACGTCGTCGCATCTTACCGCAGTAGCCTCGGGTGCGCTCAGAGAGCAGGATGACGGAGAGCTAATTTGACTTGCAGCCCACTCACCGATAGGAGGGGTGATTCGTGAGACACAGAGGCAGGGGGAGGTGAGGATAGCGGAAGTGTATGCGGGGTTGTTGATGCCACATGATGGGAGAAAGATTGGGGAGGGGAGGGGGGGGGGGGGTTAATTATATATATAAAAAAATTACCTGGCAGTGTTTAAAATGTACATTTGGGTTTTAAAAAAAATTGTGTCTGCTGCACAATTAAAACATTTGCTTGACCCATCTGACCCATCCATACACTTGTAACATGCTCCCCAAGGTCACATATGACATTGTAGCTACAATAACTCAATGAAAGTGGTTTCATGAATATAGAGTTGTCTTTATGTTTTCTATGGAAATAGAGAGTTAATTTATTGTCAAAATATATTATTATTAATATTGTCATTGTTTGTCAGTTGTACCATTGCCAGCAGGTGTAGTAGGCTATTTAGATATCTTTTAGGTGGAACACCATCCTGCCCTGACAATAGCCAAGTTAGCTGGCCCATCTTGTGCCAAGACCTGTGCACGTGCCTCTTTAATTGAGTTGTGGGTTGCCAGGTTGCAAGGATGCGGTAGATGGGTTGAAACTGTATATAGTGTGTGGATTGTTTAGATTGTGTTTCATAAATGATTTGTCAACGTGGGACATCAGACAAACACATAAAAGTTATGGTTTAGTATTTTTCCCCAGTGTATTTCCAGGTGAATTTCCCCAATGTGGGATAAATAAAGTTTATCTTATCTTAGCTTATCTTAGCTTATCTTAACTTGTCTTATGACGATTATTCACAATAACGTTCACTGGCCACATAAATTATGGGAGAAACAACAAAACGGGAGGGCACTGGGAGATGGCTTTGAAAAATGGGAGAAACCTGGAGAAAATTGAAGCGTGGCAGCCATGTTCTTGTTACAACTGATCAGCATAGACAAAATATTATAGACTTATATACAAAATGTGAAACCATCTGGAAATCTTGCCCTGCTTGCAATACTTAAAACAAAAAATATTGCAGATGGAGGGCTGCTGGGGAAATCATGAAATAAGACACTGGCGCTTATTACATTACAGCACTTAAGCATTAGAAAATGTCTCATCTTATATTCTCTGTAAGGAAAGTCTGATTAATCAATACTGTTGTAATGTTCTTCGTTAGTTCTGTTAAATCAGCTGAAAACAGTAGAAGTGCTGGCTGGTGACGCTGCAGTCTCTTGCCTCTCACTTTCCTCCTCTCGCATTGTTTACTCCTCATACAGCAGTAATCTCCCCTCACATACAGTCACCCTTGTAGCCTACGTTTCACAGCATCATCACAGTAGATAGTACATTGAGAACACACACACACACACACACACACACACACACACACACACACACACACACACACACACACACACACACA
>JBBPCS010002150.1:0-13925 GCA_037974645.1 Hollardia meadi
GTGTGTGTGTGTGTGTGTGTGTGTGTGTGTGTGTGTGTGTGTGTGTGTGTGTGTGTGTGTGTGTGTGTGTGATTATTCAGCCAGTGTCCTTCTAAAAACACCTGTAATTCCACTATCTGTACCTGTCTCCCCAGATTTGCGTGTGTCCGGCTGTTATGGACTTTTTATTCCCGGGCCTAACCCCAGGCAAGTCACCATGGCGACTCTTGACTGGTTTACAACACTGGCTGTGGAGCTGGCACACACCAGAGCTCTGGATGAGACGAGAGGTGTCGCCATACAGGTGGGTTTATGTTCATGATCATCCATTTAGAGCAGAAATGGGTTTAAGTTACAGACCTGTCGCTTTTGTTGCTCTCATGTCGTCCAAAAATCCTTTGGAGATTTAATTTGCTACCCTATTTTAAATACATTTTTACGTATAATTTTATCAATAGGACTTTTATCAGTCCTAAGTAGAATAGTAAGTCAGTGCAGACTGGATTCTTTTGATGTAAGACATACGCTATGACACTTAATTTGCAGTTTGCCTACAGGGCACCCATTCCCTTAAACCTTGTCTCTCTTTTTTTTAAAAACCATAATCCTCTTCTCTCCTCTCCTGTTTGTCAGGCTGTGTTGTCTTACAGCACTCAGACGGGTGACAGGAGGACCAGGGTTCACACTCTGACCCTGCGATGCTCACGTCACCTGCAGGACACTTTCCGGCAGTACCAGGCCCAAACACTACTCACATTCTACTGCAAAAAAAGTGAGGATCTTGTACTGTACATTAGTGCATTGTTTATGTAATGCTATCATTTGTTTGCAACAATTCTCAAAATTAAAAAGTGGGAAAAGTGGATCGATTTTAAAGTGCCACAGAAGATAACATGAAATGATATTTTGGTGTTTCTGTCTAGTTTACTGTGCAGCGTTGGAGCGCCCTCTACAGGAGCTGAGGGAGGAACTGCAGACGGACATAACAGAAGCGTTGGCATCTTACCGCAAACACTGCTGCTCTGCTTCAGTGTCTGCTGGACAGGTGAGGTTTGGAAAAATAACAGCTATAAATGCGGTTGCTCTTTTTGTAAAGAAAAATCTGAATGACTAATTAGAGATTTACTCCAGTTATTGAATCAGTTTTTTGTCTTTGCAGGCCTATACCTCGATTCTTTTTAACTTTACAAACCAAGTCTAACCTGAGGCATCATTGTTCTCTTGTTATATCCCTCTCTACCTCTATATTCACTGTGCAAAACCAAACTACTACATGAGTTACTTAAAATCTTTAACTGTGTCCTGTAGCTGGTCCTCCCTCAGTACCTGCGAGCTCTTCCTGTTTACATCAACAGTCTGAGGAAGAGCGAGGTGCTGCTGCCGGGCCTGAGAACCTCCATCCACCAGCGGCTGCAGCAGCGCTGCCAGGTGCTCAGCATGGACACCTGCAGCATCGCCACACACTTCTACCCTCTGCTGCTACCTCTGGTCCGTACCATCAACACACGGGAGTTTGTCTCAGAGTGAGGTTCATGTTTCAGGCTGAAATTCTGCACTACAGAGCTAAAGGACAGAATAGGAACCAAAACGAGGACTCTGGCAGTGAAAAGCCTGTGCGGTCCATTTATCGCACCTGCTGTTTGGGAGTCACTATGACTATTGACATTTAATGTAGAGATCCCAGTATTCATATTTTGAGACACATTAGGCTCTAAAATAAGTTTAAAATTGTGCCAAGTCAACAATTCTTTGTTGTTATAAGTTGAATGATGCGCGCTCAATGATACCGTGTGTGTTGCTGCTGCTGCTTTTTGTGCTAACGAATTCAAGCATTAGTTTTTAAATCTTTGTAAACCATTATTAGTTACATCTTAAATTTGTCATTTTTATTTTATACTGTGGCGCTTTTTTGTGTAATTTGCATATGTCTTGTGGGTTTGCATGTAGGAAGCACATAGCTGATTGAAAAAGAACAATGTACATTTGCACTGAAAAAAAGAGATTAAAAATAATAGATTTAGTATTATTTTAAGTAGTCTTTGCTTCCATATGAAAAAGCAGCTTTCAGTAACAGGCAGGCTGATGTTAGATTAGTTGCTTTTATGGGGGGGGGGGAAGTTCCTCCAGCACCGCATTAGTGTTGACCTGTGACCTCTATTTCCACTCACCAAATGTTGGATGGAGAGTGATTACTCTCTTCAGATAGTAACACTACCTGTAAGGTATGACTATTACTATCATTGACAGAGCAACCTTTGCATCGTCTTTGTTTTTGCCTTTGCAACTTTGGCACGCATCAGTAAATTTGCACTTATTTGTCACTTACAGCCGCTGTCAGCTGACAGCTCCAACTCTCCAAACCCAGAGGAGGCACTGCGCTGCTGTGCCGCCAGCCTGGAGCCCACAGGTCTGTATTTGGTTTATGCACCCCTCACCCTGCTGCTCTGGGTAGGCACCCAAGTCCCAGCGTGCACCCTGGTCGAGCTCTTCAACACCAACTGCTTCTCCTCCCTGCCCTCTGGAGAGGTAAGAGATTAGATGGATGTAGGTGTTCACATGCAGCACGTAAGGGCTAATACAATAGTAGTACAGTGAATATATCCACCAAATAAACTGCTCTGCTCTGTTAGAATTGTGTGGAAATTGTTTTACCAGCATTTTAATTCAAAGAGCATGAAATGAAAAATGAAAATCATGTCTTCTAATTGGCTGCGTTAGTCCCAAGAAGACTGATGATGCCTCTCACCACTGAGCTCGGACATTTTTATAACGGCGAGGGGCTCTGAAGACACCCTCCTGTCTGCTGTCGATTTCTGATGGGTTTTTTTTGTGGTTTATTTTACATACGTGTTCCTTCAGATCAAGCTGCCAGTTCTTGAAAACCCGCTGTCCATCAGTATTCGATCCCTCATCGACACGCTGAACCCACAGGTATCCTGCGCCCGCAAGGTGAGCTGCTGCGGACCGTCATGACTGACTGTCATGAGTCTGCCAACATCTGTGACCTCACATCACACGAGTTGGTGGTTCAGTATGTGAGGCTGATTAACATCTCTTCTGTTGCCAGCCTGCCGCTTCCCCCTCATGCTGCCTTTATGTCACGTCACATTTATTGTACATTTGAGCTACCACCGCTACCACTTGCGTTTTAACCAGTCCAAATTGTATCATCATACCGTAATTTAATCTGCCAAGACAAGATAATTCAGAAAATCCTGAGAGACCTCTGATAATGAAATCATCCGACAGATTTGTTCCATTTATTTGACTCACTGCTTCATGTGCCTGTGGCTAAGCTGTTTCTGCTGTGGCAGGATTTTGAAGTCTCCCTGCCACATGTTCAAGGCTATCACAGATTTCATGAAAAGATTCTCCCTCTGCATGTTGAGGAGCAGGACTTCACTTCAGATCTCCATCCTCCGCATCCACCAAAGTCATATCAGGATAAATTCGTCGCAGATTCATGCATCGCATCGGGATTGACTGATGATACCACCGCTTGTGGCCACTGATAAAGACCCGTGTGTCTGTATTTCTGTTTTAGCTGTGGGTGGTGAAGCAGGGCGACACCTGCGAGGAGGCCCTGCAGCGCCACTTGGTGGAGGACAAGAGTCCCAACGGAGGAGCGTCGTACGCCGACTTCCTCTACCACCTTCACGTCAACTCGGTCCGGCTTCTACAGTGACTTACACACACACACACACACATTTCCTGACCTCTCTGGGTGCATTATCGTCTATAAAAGACATATTTGCCTCAACAAACATGGATGAAACAAAAGTGTTATTATAATGTGGAAATATAAAGGCCTGTTGTCAGGCAACGCATGAGGACATTTTAGGAGATAATTTCATTCATTTAATGACTGTGATATGCGTGATGTGTGCAGTGTTATTGTGCCGTTCTGAAAATGTGTTCATGGTGTTAATTTATTCCTGAGTGAGTGTGTGTTGTGTGCCACAGTATGTTCTGTGTGTGCATAATCTTAAGAAGAAATAAAGGCTTGAATTGAACCTTGATCGAAGTTCCTTCAGCTAAGGGGAGAAGACTTTTCAGAGTTTCGCGAACGCCAATTCGAGCTGTTGTCTGATTAATGGTCGAGCAGTCGAGCTGCATCTCAGACGTCATCCTGCCACATCGGATGAAGATGTGACTCGGGAAGCCGAAAGGCCAACTGTCTAATGAGTCCAAGTGGCTAATCAAACTAACTAATTACTTGGTAATTGTGTTACTCTACAGCCACGGTGGCAGTTAGTATTTAGGCATAGCAGTGCTTTGAGCTAAATACTAACAAATCTTTGTGCCTTTTAGGTTGTTTTTTTTTAGCCCAGATCCCAATCTGAATCCTGTAATACTGAGTATCTGCCAAAACTGAGTCTGATCCAATGCTTATATTTACCTGAGTGTTGATTAAATATGTATCAGACACACTGAAGTAACAGCTGATCCAACATACTGGAGGTCCTGATTTAATGCTTAAGTTGACGAGCTTAGAATTGCAGATATTTGAATGAACGTTTAACTGCAACTCCTGAACTTGACGTGAAGAGATCCACTTGAGAGAAAACGCGTCACTCTGTTGGAGTTGTTGGGACTACAGAAACACTCAGCCCATGGTCGTTGTACAGTGTTTTAACAGAGTGATGCTCCATTTAAACAATATTTACAGAGAGCGCACGAACCAGACAAGTGGTTTTCGAGTTGCTCACAAAATTAATTAATTAATTACAGATAGCTGATATGACCTGCCACCACTGACATGCTTGTCATTTTAACCGGTGAAAGAACCGGTCGGCACCTGCTGAGAATGAGAAGCTGCTACCTGAATGTTTGGTACATGGCTCTCTGCTAATGAGGGAGGACAGATGACGGCTTTGTTACCATAGAATGTATTTTTTTCCAACCCTGATGTGAGAACATTGTCAATCACTGGTACCACCAAATAACTGCTCATATTCACATTTCATCTCACTTTCATTCACAAATGGAGAGAAGAGCTCTCAGAGGGAGATCCTGGCTGCCGTTAAGCAGCGCTGAAACACAAGAAAGCCGAGTTCAGCAGAGTTCAGAAAGTGATCGACTCTATGTTAGCAGATTCCCAGACTGGCCCTACAAAATACAGCTGAGGGTGCTGGGGGGTCTCTCTTGACCCTCTTTCACATAGCAGAGATTAGCCTTTGTGGTACGGTTGAAATACATGTATGGGGATAATAAACCCTCCTAATGTTGGCTGTAGTTTAACTTTGGTGCACAGAAAATTGCCTGACATGTCAATTAAGTGCAATAGAGGGGCAGTGAGAGAGAAAGCCTTTTTACTCACATTATTGTCTTTCCAAATTCTCATTATTCATGAATCATCTGCAGAAATTACAATCTGTGAGGCTTCAGTAATCACCTGGCAGTCACCTCTGTCCAGCTCTTGAATCCAGCACTACATCATAGCTTCACTGTGAAGAAAAAGGCCAACACAGAACATTCAAATTATTTGTCATTGTGTGTCTGTGTATCCTGCTCTGGTGAATTTGTATCCTGAAGCATTTTGGATGCTGCCCAGCTAGATTCTGGTGGGATCACACTGACTGAGAGGATGTGGGCTGCTAGAGCAGAAGTTAAACTGCAAGTACTCTGTGTTTGGCACTTCAGTTTAAAGCTTTTTTTTCCTTTGGCTGTAGCTGCCACTGAGGTCTTTGGTCATGCTTTTGTGGGAGTTTTTAATAATAACACAGAGGTTACGTTCTACGATTACACACATGGTTGAAAGAGATGGATAGCTTTGAAATAAAATACAAATTTGGACAAAATGGATTTTTTTACCCACCAGCATTGTAAATCTGTAAAGACGTGCAGGGAAGGCTTTGGAACGACATTTAGACAATAATTTGAGCAATTAAATGACAAAAGTGGAATCAAGGGATTTTTTTGTTAATACTCAGAAGATTTGTGGCTTGTCAACAATGATTAGAAGATGTACATGTAAATTGTGTATTTTTATATATTTGTGCCATGGCCCTGACTGTACTTGCAAAGAGCATGAAAGCAATTTTGCATTGTGAAATTTTGCAGTGCAGAAAATGCCACTGCATACTTGTGCAATGTAAGCCAAATGCTTAATAAAAAACTGCAGTATGCATAATATTGCTATTATAATGACATTTTCTGCACTTTATATGCAGAGCTACTGTATCTCCATGTCCTAACACATCTAATATGTGGCTGTGGTGTCTGATTTATGTATTTCTAAAAATTTATTTCAGCAATATAACTCGCACTGTAATGTTTTATGGATTAAAAAGTGAAAAGGGTCACATATGCCGGCTTGAGTCCAGACAAACACATGCATTTACAACACACATAACGACACGTTGTGGAGGCACAAACAAGCTCCCTCATATTTGCCCCTATTTGGAAATGCGCACCGTGAAGGCTGGAGGTGTGTTCGTGTTTAATTACGTTGCCGCGCTTTGCCTTTGTGCACTTTGTCCACAAGAGGGCGGCAGAGAGCCATCCCGTCACCGCCCCTGAGTAGTGAAGCCGAAACCAAATCAAGAGGAGTGTGTCAAGTTAGCCAGACTTATCATCATAAGACCGGAAGCCGGGTCATTTTTGCCTTCAAAATAAAGTACAGATTTTAATCTGGGTAAGTAAATAAATAAATCACACGGATTATTATAAATCTAAATAGATGAAAAATAGAGTGATTTACAAAGCAGAATTTAGGAATATTTAACATTCATGAATAACAACAACAAAACAGCCTATGTCAGCCTTATGTTCTCTATTTTGGAATATCAGAATCTGAATCAGCTTTATTGGCCAAGTATGCGTGCACATACAAGGAATTTGACTAGTTTAGTTTTTTTTTGTTAAAATTAACTGATTAGCCAGCTAGCAAGTGTGTAAGTTAGCATAGCCAAGCTACTCCCATTACAACTAAGCTAGTTAAGAGGTACTGTCGTTTAAAGTTAACTAATGTTAACTATAGCAGGGATTTACCATGCCTCGTAAATAAATTCGCTAAATGAAGTAACAGCATACATTAATACTGCCATATTTTTCAACAAGTAACGTTAGCTAGCTAACTAGCTACCCTACATGGAAGATAGCCTTTTGAACTTTGTTTACCTTAATTTACGTTAACGGAACCTCCTTTAACTTTTTAAAATAATTTTACCCTGCACAGGTTCCATACTATGCAACTATTCCTTACATTTATTACTGTGAGCACAGGATCAAAAAAGATCCTCCTTTTTAATTATCAGAATCAGTTCCACCTGTAGACAGCTGCGTTTTATTGTGGAAACCGTAGCAGGAAGTCGCTTATTTTGGTCAGGCAGCTTGACGACGGGTCGATTGAGCGCGGTAGCTGTCAGATAGCGGAGAGAGAGAGAGAGAGTACACCCACCTTGGTCGCTACATCTGTCCATATCTCACCCTCCTTCACTCGGCGCCTCCGATAAGGCTTATTACCGCTCCAACGGCCGTCTAGCTGCTGGGCGGAGCTGCATTTTAAACCCAAATTTAGCGCAACTTAAACGCATTTTTTCCCCCGGAGCAGTTAAAGTAGAAGAAGTGAGAGACAGGGGAGCGACATGGCCACGACAACCTGTACGCGATTCACAGACGAATATCAGCTTTACGAGGAGCTGGGGAAGTGAGTATTACTTGCTTTAATGTGTGTGGGTTGCCTGTTGTAAAGAGTAATGTAGATAAACAGCAGGGAGACTGGTTTCCAGCGCTGAGCGACTCTGCAGGCTAGTAGCAGCAGTCCTGTGTGTGTGTGTGTGCGCGCGAGAGAGAGAGAGAGTGTGTGTGTGTGCTTTTTCGGGATGACAGCTCTCAAAATACGCTGCTCTCTTTCGCTATCTCGCTCTTTCTCGCTGTAAGTCAGTGTCTCTCGAACAGATGCCCGCTCTTCTCAGAATATTTTGTTAAAACTGACCACAAATGGAGAAACACTGACAACATTTGCAGTCACGCGATGTGCATAGTTTGACATTAAAGTTCAGATAAACGTGGGGTGTCGGAAATGTCTTGTGGCGCAACCATTTGAACCACAGATGAAAGTAAAGGCATGTTGCGGTTTATTAAAAGTGCCCCTTTACCTCCCAAGTATTCGCTTTATGGAGAGCAAGGATTCATAGATCTTCATATGTGTTGAATATAGTAACAGTGCATGAAATTGAAGTCTTTTGTGGTTGCACACATTATAGTTTCTGAGAGGTTTGAACAGATATCATCCTTTTTGAAGAATTAATTACTGAAAAAAATGCTAGAAAGCTGGAAAACAAAGATCTGCACAAATAAATGCCTTCTTGTTATCATAGAATTATATTTTACAGGCCATTTTGATCTCTTTTTTTTGGTTTACATTTGACATTCTTTTTCCTTTATAACACCCACATATAGTTCTGAATGAACTGAATTAATGCCATCTAGATGTGGGCCTGTATATGTTCTGTACATACACAAGTAATTGGAGTGACAATTCTCTCTTCCTGAGGAGGCTTTGCATCATTGTGGTGGCAGATAAGACCCTGTGCGCTGGCACCAGCCTAAGCAACTGCTAAATATCTCCGTTCATCATATTAACTGTAGATTTTCAGCATGTCTTTGTTAGAGTTTGGATCTAATGACTTGAAACAGACACAATTTCTCCCAGCCAAGACCCATATCAGTAAATGATTGAAATAAACAATAATTTTTTAGTTAAATTGTATTATTGTTATTAATATTACCATCATTGTCATCAAACATCTTTGATCATCTTACTACAAAAAATTCTGGAGATTGAAAAAAAATATAGTCTGATACAGATATAGTTTCATACTAATGCCATAAGAGAGGGAAAATGGATGAAACAAGTTCAGTAATGCCGCTTAAAAGTAATGTTTGAGCCCATCACACACTGTATAGGATAATTATAATGGTATAATAAGAGATAATTGAGTGAGTTGGAACTATTTTGAGGAGGAAGATGATAAAAGGAAGAGGATGAAAACAAATGAGAAATACAGGATGTTCCATCAGCAGAACTGTCCGGACCAAAAATATCACTAAACCCTGAAGTCATGTCTCTAATTCACACAGCACAATGCCTGAATTTTCCTTCTGCAACACGCAGGTATTTAACACGCAACCTTTGCCACCAATGGCACATTGTGATCATGTTGAGCTGGCAGGAATTATGAGCTGGCTTAACACATGGTTATGGCCAATACATGATGGCCTGTCAGCAGAACAACCCTATCCATAATAATTGAAAACTTATTAAATGACGGAGTGCTTTAAATCAGCTATTCTCAACCTGCACCAGTGGGCCAGTGACATCTAAAACATGCGTGGCAGGGAGTCCACCACTCAGTGCTTGGTTTGGTATTTGATGTTTATGTGATGCTTGAACTCACAATCTTAAGACTCCAAAGGCAAGTCATGATCTCACTGAGCTACCTGCAAAGTGGGAACCAGCTGGCTTTCACACATTGACATAAATAAAGATGGACGACGCGTCTCCGCTTCCCCCCATTGTACAAAAATGAAGCCAAAATGTCCCGGAAATGAGCGCTGCCATCTTGCACTGGTGACGTCATTTGGAGCCAGAGTCTGAGCAGTAGTGACCGGGGAGCTACGATATTGAGTTCCCGCCCATACACCCGTCCGCCCAATCGCGAGCGGTGCTCAGTTGTCAATCATGACTTTTAACCCAGTTTTTATAGCATTAAATAACTAATTAAAACCAAACTGATCAGAAAAATGAACACTTGAACATACGTGATAAGAACTACCTAAAATGACACAAACCATCTTTGGGAAAAATTTATTTGAGGTGTACTTTGAGTTTTTAGTTTGGCCCATGTCCTACATGATATCATTGTGGGGGAGGAGTTTATGACCTGTACTGCAGCCCACCACCAGGGGGCGATCCAGATGCTTTGGCTTCACTTTTTGGGGAGCTCTCATGTCGTTCATCTTTATGTACAGTCAATGGCTTCACACTATGACTTAGACAATCACCAGGGCTGCATGTAAAGGCACATTTTTATTTTTTGTATTTGAATTTGTGTACTTCATTTAATAATAATAATAATAATAATAACAATATTTGCAATTCCAAGAGGGCTGACAGCTCTGCTCCTCTGTCCCTAAAAATAAACATAGAAGTTAGTAAGGTCACCCAACTCACTTTTGAGTTTAGTGTCTGGAGTCGAACATCTTCTTTTTTTTCTTTTTCTAGGACAGGGCACAGGAGTAAGGGGAACAATAGAGAAATCACTCCTCATCAGGCATCCATTGTTTACATCGCTGCTGTAGTGTCATGCATCTCGCTCGTGTTGTTTGATTATCATGCATATCACTCGTTATTTACTGATAGCTTGATTGGCCCCCATGCCATTTAGAGAGCCAGCACTGCGATGGTAACTGCCCCTCTCAGCAGCACTCTCTAAGCTCTCAATAGAAAATATTTTTTTGCACAAGTATCCCCTAAAAGTTAACTGAATTTTGACCATTTTAGTCTTCTCTTAGAATTTGCAAGATGAAACGGCTTTTAAATAGGCAGTCAGACCAACCGAGGACAAACAACAAATCTTGATGGACCTCACATGTCTGTAGCTAGTAGTCAATCAACATTGTTGGATTTTAAATGATTAAATGAAGGATTTTTAGAAGGAATACTCCACCAAAAGCCTGTGTTTTTGTATTAACACTCACTCCTGTTTACTTTAAAAGTGACTGAAAAGATTGTTGTATCGAGGACAGCAACTGTCGTGAGCTTGGTACAGGTTAACTATGATTGGAACCAACCTAGGGGTGGGCGATATGGCCTACAATCTTTTTAGGAAAGTATTAAAGTAATAACGTTTTTTTTTTACGGTGATGTATACCACGGTATTACAAAAATATATAGGATACGCTACTTAAAACTCAAAACTCTACCTCTTTTCTATCTGCACTGTAAGGAAACATATCTAAAGAAAAGAAAGATTAGAAAAAACTGAGGTCTTTATTGGCTCCAAGTAGGAATGAAAATGTGGTATAGGCCTACAACTTTTTTTTTTTTTTTCCTCAAACAGTTTTTTCTAGTTCTCCCCTACTGTGCTATGATTGGCTAATAATACGGTGTTGTGGCAGGGCGTAGAATGAAGGCTTTCGTCCTTAACTTCAAACTGTTTAATGGCCACACAAGGATGTTGTAAAATTCGCTGCCACTGCTCTTACAATACAGCAGCCAGCGTCTTCTAAACACCACACATGCTTGCACTTCAGATAGTCATTACTGCATTTATATACTAGAATGCGATGTACCTTTTTATTGAAGGCTTTCCAGCAGAAAGCCTTTAGGAAGTCAGCTGATGTTTAATAAAGAGAGACAAAGTCCTTATAGGGCGTCATTTGAGGTGGTTGAATGGATTACATGCAGGACTCTCACCTGGGAGTCCAGGGTTTGTGTACCATGTGAAGCCAATTCTTAATGATTTTTTTTTTTCATTAGTTGATTTCCATTAAAAAAAATTAAAAAAAAAACAAAACAGTTTTTAGTGGCAGTTTGGTTTAGGGCACCAAAACTGCTTGGTTAGGTTTGGCCTAAAACAGAACTGTAGAGTAGAGCTCTGGGTCAAGGACTCTGAAAACATCTACAAACCGCAGGCTTATAGTATGTGTTTTGGGAGGGGTAGCCTGTCCCATAATGTAGGTTAATCAGTAAATGTAACGTGATTCATTCTTAGCATTAGACATGGGGTAGAATCAGGCATCTCAACAGCATTTATTTGGTAGAAGACTCAAATTATGTTATATAAGTACAATAGTCAGTGTGTACCACAGGGCATGTCTCTTACATACAGCAGCAACAGACACACGTACCACCATCACACAGCAGAGGGGCTTCGTGTGACGTTAGTAATAAAGCCAGCTGTGCATAGTCCTCTCCTTGCACGGTATCGCAGCTACAGTAAACCACATTATTTTTAATATGCTCAAACATTTATCACGGTAATGAAGGTATTGCAAAATACGCCCACCCCTAAAATAACCATGTTTTCTTTCATTGGTGAGCATCAAACAGCTAACTTCCCTAGAAACAGATGAAAACTGTGTATTTAGCATTATATTGGCCTATTTTGGAGAAAATGCACTGAACATAAGGATGGATAGCAGAGAGGTGAACTAGGCAGTAATGAATTGAGAAGTTTACATGCATGTTTGGGGGGGGGTTCCATGAAACTGGGTCACCATTTGAATTCACTCCCTTCTTTAATCCCATAAGTAATAAATATTATTAACAGGGAAGGTTTTTCCTGCCTGACTCCAATATATCCCAAATCCCAGTGAGACGTCATGCTCCGGTCCTGACTCTTGATTAAGAAATACATGGTGAAGAATGCAACTGATCAAATGTGTAGGCCTTGCTGTGTTCAGGTAAATCTTCGCTTCTACACAATACACTCCAGTCAAAAGCACTGGCTTTGAAGTTTTCTTTGTAAGAGAGACTAATCTGTATGCCCTGCGCTGTAAAATATCGCTCATAGACCAATCTTAATATTCACCCAGTCACATTAAGCTGGAAGGAAAGAGCGCAGGTGTGAATGGCTTGGCATCCTCAAGAGTTTGTTGTTGTGCACTCACTCACTGATGGTGTCACGTTCTGAGCTGGGCTTGTGACATTTAGGCATTGTACCTTTGCTTTGGTATGTGTATCCCATTTATTACAGATCACGTCACTGAACTTTAGCAACAGTGTTAAGTATGTATGTTTTATGCTAAACAGTGGTATTGGCCTTTAAAATTACTTCATTGTTTTTTTACGATGTAGGTTCCGTATGATTTTTATGTATGATCTACCATATTTGCCGAAGAATGTTTTTTGAATCGAAAAAATAAATATGAATAAAATAGAATGTGATAATTTTTGGCATAGTATATTCAAATTGAAAGCAGTACAAAGACAACATATTTAATGTTTTACCTCATCAACATCATTAATATTTTATAAATGTATGCTTCTAATGTCAGCAACACGTTTCAAACAAGTTGGGACATGGGCAAGAAAAGACTTGGGAAGTTGTGGAATGCTCAAAAAGCACTGGTTTGGTTCACTGGTAACAGGTCATAGTATCATGATTGGGTATAAAAGGGGCATCCTCGAAAGGCTCAGATGTTCACAAGCAAGGGTGGGGCGAAGTTCACCACTTTGAGAAACCCATGGTTATATTAAGGATATTACGACATTTGCTTGGGAACACTTCGTAAAATGTTTGCAGATGATTGTGTTTTGTTTTTATTTGCATTTTACACAACATGTTTGGAATCAGGGTTGTAGTTAGAAAATGTACTTTTCGTATTACAAATTTAATAGTCAATTATATCAGTATCGTCTCATACTTCAATAATGCAGACCTCCAAAAATGAAATAATGATTTGAATTCCTCATAATTATAATACAAATATCCCGCAAACCATGCATTGGGGAGGATTTTAATTTCTTGTAACAATAATGTGAACAGTCACAGCCTTGAATGTAGCTTCCTGGCACAGTTCCTTATTGAGAAAAACACTCCAAGGGCACCTCTCAAAACTCTGTTCTTTTGTCACACAGCTGCTAAAAAGAAATCCTTCTTCATGTTTTTGATATTCGACTGACTGTTTTGTTTCAGACTTGAAGCTTTTGTGCATATATTTACAAATCCTACAGTCCTTAATTCTTCTTCTACATGACAGGCACCTTGTGAGACTGTAACAACACACCATAAGCCCGGAGTTATCTAGTTACAAAAGCCTTGACTGCTTGGGATGCACGATATTAGATTTTTGCCGATATCCGATATGCCGATATTTTCAAACTCATTTAGGCCGATTGCCAACACCGATACCGACATCTACGCATCTTTTTTTTAAGAGAACCCCAAATCTCTACTGTACTAGAATTAACCTATTACTCTTATTGTGATGGC
>JBBPCS010002151.1:0-13925 GCA_037974645.1 Hollardia meadi
TGTGTGTGTGTGTGTGTGTGTGTGTGTGTGTGTGTGTGTGTGTGTGTGTGTGTGTGTGTGTGTGTGTGGCAGGTTGTACCCTGGACTCATTAAAAGAAAACGAACAGACCGGTTTTCGAGCCTCACCTGAGCACTAAGCCTCTCTGGATGCTCGTCTTCATCTTCTGCGTCAGATGCTCCACGTTGGCCTGAAAACACAGAGCGAAGCCTCGCATTAAACCCGAGCGACCTGCAACCAGCTGAGCACTCTCCTCCCCGTCATCACTCCCCACACATGGAGACGTGTAGGGTGGCATTTACACCACCAGGGGGCGCCATATTTACTGTTATCTGACTGTTCCGATGAAGCCAAGAGAGGTTTTAATGCAGCAGAAAGGCTTGTTTGTGTGTCTGAGTGCTCCTTCCATCTATAGTACTAGTTTTAACTAATTCTACAATTTTAATGTTTAATAATGTCATTACGTTTTTCCAAAATGTATATATTTTTTTATCTATATAGTCATACATTAACTGTTAAACTGCTGATAGCGTGGACTGCCCCACAATGGGAGATAATCTCACTTCTATTATGCTCTTTTCATTTGAAACTTTTTCCTGCATGTCTTCATGTTTGTTTTTGATGTTTCCTAATACTCCGTATGTGGAAATGATGAATGAAAGAACAAAATACTTTTGCGAAACCCTTTTCAGCAGAAGAATGTGGCAAGATTTACTCTCATTCTTTGTATCTTTTCTACTGCTGTGAATTTAGGCTACATGAAGATATAATATGGAACATTTGGGCGAGAAATGTCTAAAATCAACTATTTATATTTTGTTGAGTTGTGTACTCGCACTGTCCCAAATGTTTCCAACAATGTTTAAACCCAGAGAAATCGTTTCATTTGCTGGCCTGTCACTATAACTTCCAGGAGAGAGTCAAACTGTGAACGTGACTAAACCTAACGTGAATAAAACATTAAAACTTTATCTCGTCTCGGAACATTTCTGCCCGAGTCGCATCAAATAATCTTTCATCTGCAATTGTGGATGTTTAACACTGAAGACAACAACTCCCATGATCCCGCGCTGCTTCACTACGTTAAACTACGTCTTTCGTTTTAATATTTTTGGATTGAGAGCAGCAGAAAAGAAACGCCGTGCGTTTAATAAAACAAAAGGAGAAGATTTACGTTCTGAAATGAACCAAATGAAATTAAATCAATATTAATCTTCTGTTGCTACTTTATGGTATATTATTGTTTGTAGAGTGCAAAGTGGCTCAAACAAGGCAATCAAATAAATAACTATTAATAAATTAAATGAAAATCCTGGAAAAAAAAGTCCTGTACTAGATTTAAAATAAATGAAAAGTAAAGTCAGGAGGCGTATCGAGGTGTCGAGCTTCTGTGTACAACTGCCCTTAAATGATACATAAAGTAACAATGAAGAGTTTGTCTTATTAATCTGACACAGTAACAAACACAGTGACGTCTCTCATCACCCCGACCTGATCTGTGCTGATGGGATCTGTGTGATGCAGCTCAGAGGTTATTAATAAATTAAACGCATGCGCCGTCGTAATCTGGGTCACCTGCACACTCCTGAAACCTCCACAGAGAGGCAGCGATGAACTGATGGAAGCTGCTGCGACGCTCACCTCAACAGTGACGTGTGCTGCTTCATCACAGCCGCAGGTAGAATTTAAGACTCGTGGCAACAAGTTGCAGAAGTCAAACAGCTTCGCTTAATATTTTAATAAAAAGCAACACAAGGTGGCGCCGCAGGTGAGGCGCTGTAGGTGGATTCTCTCACCTGCAGGTCCCGGATGTCAAACGGCTCCTCGTAGATGTAGACGGTGTCGGCGCCCGCAGCCAGGCCGCCCACGGTGGCCAGGTAGCCACAGTAGCCCCCCATGGTCTCTA
Organism: Hollardia meadi; assembly: GCA_037974645.1. NCBI lineage: Eukaryota > Metazoa > Chordata > Actinopteri > Tetraodontiformes > Triacanthodidae > Hollardia > Hollardia meadi. The sequence continues at coordinate 1,905 of JBBPCS010002151.1, forward strand.
TGATGAAGACCCGCCGCTTGGTGCCACTGGCTGACTGTTTGATGCGGTCACATGTCTGAATCACACACACACACACACACACACACACAGATTAAACAGTCATCTCAGAGCAAAATGGTGGATTTGTTTACCTCATGCAAAAGACAATCGTTAAAGTAGAGCTGAGCTGATCAGTCAACTCATCTGTTGCTCAATCAACAGAAAGTTTTATCATTTTAGATCATTTATTTAAAAAAGTGAAAGAACTGAACATTTGCTCGCTTTAATATTTTTTTTGCAGCATTTTTTTCTAATAATATATTCAAATTAAATTGGCTTTTTTCTAAGTAAACAACGTGAAGATGTCACTTGTGGAAGACTTGATGGACATGTAGCATCATGTCTGCAGACTGAACACTAAATCAAAACGGTTCTGATAAACAACATACTGTAATTGATGATATTGATCAGCTGCAGCTCTACTTTAGCAGATAAAATAGTGAATAAACATGCAGCCAGTCACCTTTAACATCCCACGCTACAAGAAGAGTCGGATCAAACATTCTGATGCACAGGTTAACTCCTTATTGATTATAAAACGGTGACTAGTCTATGCTGTCTGGTTATAATCAGTATTGCTGACTGTGTTTTGTTGCTTCGTGTTGCTCTGCTTGGCTTGTTGTCTTCTGTCTGTGACCACTTTAACCATCACTTCCTTAGTTTCATCTCCCCAAAGGACTGCAGTTGACAATTAGCTGAAAACCTTAAATGTAAGCAAATGCCCTTTTAACCTGCACTGATGGGTGTTTACTAAAAAACAGCTTTTCCATCATAATTACTGTAATTAATTCAGGATTTTAATTAATGTTGGATTTGATTTGACTGTTTTGATATGCGTCTTCTACACCGTCTCTCTGCTATGACACAATAAAAGGTTTAACGAGCCGACCTTTGAAGGTTTGAACGATATTTTTTTGTTCACATGATATAAAAACTTAAGGCAGCTTAATTAATATTCCCGCTGCAAAGTTGCAAGCATGCGTTAATAAGCTTCGCTCTAAGATTGACATGTTATGCTTAATATTAAAGAAAAGCCTTTGTGTAGCTAAATGTGTAATAAATAACAGTTTTCTGCAGACTGGGCTGGGTAAAGTTTACCATATTGAAAATAAGATTTGAACGTCAGAGTTGACCTGTGCATAACTGGACCTTCCTTCGAACCAGATGAGTGAAGTCCACCAGATCAGAACAGTACAGATCAGGAGAGTCTCCATATCTTATTAGCAAACCTCATAGAGAGCTCATTGTGTTGTTGTTGGTGGCAGACTCCACCCATCTGGTTTCAGCAGTACAGAAGCCGTTTAATCCAGACCTGACAACATGATGCACTCTTCAAACACAAACAGCATCACAGACTTCAACAGCAGGACGAGGTTCTCACACAGAAGCACTTCCAAAATAAATCATCAATTTAACAAAACGGCAGTCATTAACATGCAAGTGAATTCTGGCCTCGGTGTGCGTTTTGGATTACTCACAGGCCGACTGGTTTCATACATCTCTACGGGTTTCAGTGGGTGAACTGGGATCATAATTCCACACTTTGAGTAATGTGAAGGACGGATGAGTTATCTCAATACGTCAACCCAGACTTTCTCTGCCGTCTTTGTTTGTAGCTAGAAAAACTCTCATGACCCGAGATAGTAAAATTTAAAGTTCTGCAAATTTGTGTATGAACAAAAACTTATATTATGTATATAAAGCAAATAAATACATCAGAGTCATATGAGGAAAAGCGTGCACATGCACTGAATTTTAATTGGTTACTAAACGCGTTTGTTGTTCCCAGAAAATATTCAGGGAAAATATTTTGACAATTTTTCTAATTTCTGTTTGTGTTTCTTGCTTATTTATGACTTCCTTTTCATTTATATTCTCATTGTGTCTTAATTAGTTAATTAATTTACTTAATTAAATGGGGAACTTACTGGCGGTCACTCGTGCTCTGAATTCGGCTTCAAACCGAAACATGACAGCAGATTTTTCAGTCTGTCAGTTCTGAATGAAATTATCAAAGATGATCGAGACATGAGGTGACTTCTTCCTAAATATCCAGGTTTCCAAACCTCAACTGAGAAATTCTGGGTTGACCTTTGGACTTTCCCTTTCTTCATCATCACTCCAGAGACGGTTTGCTGAGCATCATAATTAAACAGGTGACACTGTAGAATACCTCCAGCTCTTGTGATTTCCTCTCGTCTCCTCTTACCTCCACGATGGCGTTGAGGGACGTGTCGGCGCCGATACTGAGGTCGGTGCCGGGCACATTGTTACTAATGGTGGCAGGCAGCATGCACATCGGGATGCAAAGCTCCTCGTAGTCGGCCCGGGCCTCGTACAGCTGCAGCAGGCACTCAAAGGCCTGATGGTGGGGGCCGTAATATGATGTTAGACCAGTAGGGGGCACAGTGCATATCTGAGACCATGTCATTGTGTCCTTGTGTTAAGTGTATTTACAGGCTGTTGTATTTACAATGGCTCCCCTGACTTGTATCCTTCGTTACCATGACAACTGACATATGTACTAATTGTTTACAGTATGTACCATATATTAATTTTCATGTATAGTACACTATTTTTGCAGTTACTATCAAGAAGTCAAAAAGTTCAAAACTTTTTATTTAAATATAATCTAAATGCCATTTTAAGAGCTTGTTAGATCTTGAACATATGCAGTGAGGCTACAGTAAACTCAGCACCACCAAGGCTGAAGGACACAAGTGCAGGCAAGTCAAACCATGAAGATGCAGCTCTGTAAGTGTGTGCTGCTGGTTGGCTCTCTCCAGATGACGGGGGCTTTGGCTTCCCATTGGCTGTGAGGTGATGGCATGGGAAGGGGGCGCGGGGGAGGTGAACCCTGGCTGACCTGTAACGGTGTTGACGTGAGATAGAGATTGGGGGGGGGGGCTCCAGATGCAATGTTTCCTTTTATGTCCAAGAAGCGAAGGGCCTTTTTTTTGTTTTTAATCAGGCATGGGGGGGCCGGTCCTGGTTCAAAACAACAATGCACTCAGTGATGCTTTGTGCCCACACAGCATGCAGACTTACTCTCCAACCACTCCGACTCTGCAAGCAGAGCTTCTCTCTGCTGCGTTAAATCGGACCGTCGTCCAGTCGTCTGCTGTTTCCCAAACAAACACAGAACACGGCAGGGCCACGCGCCAAAAACATGCCACAACACGTCACTGCATGCCCCAACACTTACCTGGGACCTCTTCTGACCAGCTCGCCTCCAACAACAACAACCAGTAACAAAGGTTTTCTCCTCTATGTGTGTCAGATCTTTCTTCTTATCTCCTGTGGCTGCAACATTCACCTCAATAAACTTAATAATTAACTAAACTAAGCTGTAATTAAAGATTTTTTTTTTTTTTTAATGTCTTGTGGCCAGTATGCCTGGCTGTCTGCCTGTGTGACTCTTTTATACTGCTAATGTGTACTGTACCACTATCTATCACTACCATTATGGTATGGTGTTGTTTAGGTGAAAACAGAAGGTTAAGTCTGTACATTCCAGTTAGATCTAAATCCTACTTGTAGGTTTGGTTGTTGGGTGTCAGGTTCGCTGTCTTTACACAGAAAACATTTACAGCAGCGGGTCTCAACCTTTTTCTGCTGTGCATCCCTTTGGAATTTCAGCAACCATTAACCAAACTGGGAAGACTGGTAATAAAACGAGCAAAACTGCTGTCCCGCTATATCGACAGCAAATAATTAGTATACAGACTGTATTGTAATTCAGGTCACAATTGCAATATTTAGCGTAATATATCACAGAATATTTGGGTCACTATCATGTGACCTTTTCTTTCTTAACTTAAATAAAGTCGACCTTCTGATTGTTAATGCGAGGATGCGAGCGACGATCAGCGAAGCCCCAAACTCAGACGGACTGGACAGTGTGTGTGTGTGTGTGTGTGTGTGTGTGAGCGTCCGACCACAAACACACACTCTCTGACACAGCCACACTTACATCAGTAATGGCATTCAGAGCGGTGTCTGAGCCAATGCTGAGGTCTGAACCGGGTATATTGTTGGACACGGTGGCGGGGACCATAACCATGGGCACACATAACTCGTTATATTTGTCCCGCGCAGCAGAAAGTTCCAGTAATCCCACGTAGGCCTGCAGCAGTGAGAGCACGCGTCTTATTGGTTGTTGTTGACGATGTAACAGACAAAGGGGATGAGGTGTGGGACAAACGGGAAGAGGTCAACAAGTACAGTGGACAGGTTGGTGGGAGATGGTAAGGAAGATCAGAGACAATGGAGGGTGGGACACACAGAGGTCTGGGAGGACTGGGAGGACTGTACTGGCGGGTGAGAAGCCAAGGGGAGAGAGCCAAACCAATAATGATGAACGGTGACACACAGAGGAAGCTGAAACAGAGTTCATGTTGTGGCCAAGCTGCCAAAGTCCAAAATTTATGTGTCTTGGGAAATTTACTGTTTATATTTCATTCATTTATTATTTTACTGTTTAACTGTTCATTTAGAATTCTGAAATTTTTCTTTCAATTTCAGTTTCATGTTTGATGTCACGGACAAAAGCGGCATGGAGGCTCGTGACGTTACGACGGTTACTTTTTAAAAATATCTTTCAGTCTCTCTTTCAAACTCGGCGCCGACTGAACGATGTTTAATTACTGCTTGAACAGAGATGGACGGAAAACAATTTACGTGCCAACGTCTGTTACTTTAACACGCGTCAGAGCATCGGGCTGGAAAAGGGGCGGGAATTAGCGTATCCACGCGAGTGTCATGTTTACATCACTGCCGATTAGAGCTGGAGCTCACGGAGTCAAGGTTTGGCTCTGCAGCTTGGCCATAAAGTAATAAGAATACTGTATATGGACAGATAAGGAGAGAGCCTATAACAACTGTATTTTTAAAATATAGTTAGAAGTCAAGACATGTTTTGATAAGTCAACAATGTTACACAACACAATATGTAGTGAATGTAAAACACCGGAAAGAAGAAAGTACTAAAGGCAGGTGTAATAATGCTGACCAATAAATATTCATATTTATCTTTTCAGATTACTAAAGAATTCACCTTTTATTCATTTTTTTTAAATATACAACAGTTTTTAAATATTTTTAAAGTATGATGTAATTCTAAAACTAACAAAAAAGGGTTGAGCACAAAAATAAAAAAGTTCAGAAAGATAAAATATTGTCAGGTAAAATTACAAACCTCAAATCCTCCGATGACAAGCAGGGCGTTGATGTTGTGGATCCTGAGCTGCTCAGCGATCTCCTCCAGGTGTTTGCCTGGAAGAGTTCTAGCATACAGAAAGGAAATAATTCAACAGCTGAATAATGTTCCATGTAACTCCTGTTTTTATTTAATAAATTAATTTTTTTTTTGCTGATATACAGTAAATTGGCAGCAGGATGGAGGGTGATTTATAAAGGATTAACTCTCATTCCACTTTGTAAGAGGACTCGTTCAGATTCAAGGCCTTAGTTTTGGAAAAATGAGAAACAAAAGGGAGAAATATTTACAGTAAATTTTATATAAAGAAGCAAGAAATGTATCCAGGATTTAAACCACGACCAAATGTACAGTACAATTATTTCAAATGACACTTTTTTCCACTTCAACCTACCGTTTTGTCCCCAACAGGGATCCTCCTTGGCCAGTCCAACCACCGACATCTCCCCATTTGATCTCCTTGATCTGATTTTTTTAAGAACAGAAACAGAAAGATTGATAATTACTTTTCATTCATTTTACACAGATCCACAGACCTCACTGTCAACAGATTTTATTGGATCTACTTTCCACAGAAGAGATAGTCCCGTGTAGACTTAGTGTGTTCTGTGGATTATCCGGACTAACAACGACATTGATTTTGGAAGAAAATGTTCCTAATCAAATTTTTTCACTGCGTTGAGCAACACAAATAAAATTTTACTCAAATCCACATTGTGCGTTACTGTGCCAGCGTGACCAGCAGCTCTACATCATAATCAGTGTCCTGCTTAGCTCGGGTTTTAGCTCAGGATCACAGCTTCACTTTTCAATCAAGTCTAATCCCTCGATATGACAACTCGCCCCAGAGCGTCATCACTTTCAACAAGTCACTGCTAGTCTGCACGGCGGAAAAAGTGTGTGTGTGTTTGTGGAAAGCACGCATGTATTCAGAAGAGTACGGCCAAGACAAAGACTTTGTGTGTCTATACATGGTTATAGCTGCTGTGGGAGTGGAGCAATTGGTTTACAGTAAGTAGCACTGTTTATCTGGACACCACCGAGTCTTATCACTGCAGCGAGTGCAGAGAGAAGAATGACTGCACCGCCACTTCCTGCTCCACGCTACTGGTCAGTCAAGTCACCGTGACCTCAAAGGAATGTCGCGTACCCTTATTGTTTACTCTTTTAATAAGTGCTACCACTTTGTGGTCGCACTCTCGGACCGTGAGTAGAATTTGCTCCGGGATCACTGAAGAATGCCGGAGCCACAGTGTTCAGAAATCAGATATAATAAACGACATTTAATAAAGAGAGGCACAGAGTGGAGAAACAACAGCCACAGAGAAAAGGCAGAATGGTCGAACCAATCACGTTTTCAGATATGTGTTCTGCACATACCTGAGTAATCCAGAGCTACGGTTTACACAGCACGACTGTAATATTTATTTAGGTTGACTAAACTTCTCTTGCGCTCAAGTTCTCACAATACTGAAATTATTGAGCAACATCTGATGAACATTGAATTGTGTATTTGTTGCTATTTAAACATTTTAACTGAAGAAAAATCCAGAAATTGTTGCATCTAAAACATTTTTGCACCATCAATCAAGAAGAAGGCACATTCACTTGACCGCCAACATGCATTTTTAGTGATAGATAAGTGATACAGATACAATATGGGTAAGATTTTCAAGATATGGCGAGATCCTTCATTATTCTGCCAAATTGCTGCAGGCACATCTTTACTAACTGCGGTACTGTGAAACAACAAAAAATCAAAATATTGTTTTTAAAACATTACCTTCTGAAAAGAGTAAAAACGTTTCAAAATAGGTTTTAATTGGGAGAAAATACCATTAATTTTGGACACATCAGTAGATGAAACAAGTAGTTGATGGACATTTATTAAAGATAAATGCAAAACTTTCTTGTTGCAGCTTTTAAACTATAAGGATTTGCTGCGTTTCTCTGTTTTAAATCATTTTAAGTTGGATATCTTTGATTTTTGGACTGTTTGTCAGACAGAACAAGTCATTTGAAGATGCAATCTTTGGGCTCATACTGCGGAGAGTATTTGTCACTATTTTCTGACATTTTATAGGCTACACGTCTTATGAACGTGTAGCATGAATTAAAACAACAGATCGTGTGATGCTACCTAGATAAATGTACTGTAAATAAATATACCGTACTTCCTCAAATAGTGACCGGGGCCATTATTTACCACAACTGCAGAGGGCACTAGGCCTGAAGTGGAAGCAAGCTTATATTAGAGACAGGCCTTTATCTTTTTTTTTCCCCCTCTGTTTGATAAGTATATTTGATCATATTTTAGTATGAAGCTGCTTTTGTTTGGTTCAGTTCAGTTTTCCCTGTTTGAGTTTTGTTACTGCTGTTAATACTACAAAATATAATTTGGCTGGGTCATTAACACACATACACCTCCAGTGACTGAAACTAAAGATGTGTAATCCACAAAATAGCATGTTAATATTGCTACATTTATTAAAGTGATGGAAATGTACATTATGCTTACCTGGCATGCACATTATATAACACGCACCTGGAGTTTATCCACCCTTGTTTCTTTCCCAGCCTTTATTTGTTCACGTCAACCACAACCCCCGACTGCTATTAGAGACCTGGCTTTTATTTGAGGAAATACAGTATATGCTATAAAGTTGTACGTATCTCTTTCACTCTTACCTGTCCTTTGTAGAGTCCCTCAAATCCGTCGTTGACAGCAAACATTTTGTGGCCTTCACTGATTCCCACTCTGACAGCAGCACGTACGGCGGCGTTCATACCTGCTGCTGGAGCGCCGACGTTCATCACGGCAACGTTAAAGGTGCTCTGTGGGTGACAGAGAGCAGCAGTCACACATACAGAGTGCACTCACAAACACATGGTGGAGAGAGCTAAACCTGGCACTTGTCTACAGCATGGCCATATGCTCTAACACCCTCAAGCTTTGTCACATTTTATCCTCACACCTCGAGCGTGAGTCATACATTCAGTGTACAATCACAGCATGTACAATGTTTGTTTTGAAGAAGATGGTATATCAGCAACTTTTAGAGGCAACAAAGACAAACTGCGATTTCTGTAGCAGACGTGAAGTGAGCACATTGGATAAAACTCTCCGCAGGCGACTCACTGCTTTTTCTTTTTACTTTGAAACACCACAGAATTATATTCCAAATTAAGAAGAATTTTTCCCTGTGTCTGACAGGACAGTTTGTCTCTACTGCCTGATAATACCATCCAAGTCTCCTTCATTGCTGAGGAGCCAGCAAGACGTTGCCTCGGAGCAGAACAGCAGCACAGGCAGAGGTTACCTTCATGCAAGAAGCCACATGCTGCTCAAAGATGCAGTGAAGCAGCAGCTGCTTTCTCCTGACGACAACTGAAACTTGATCGACGAACAACAACAAATTCTCTTGCGATTAAAACTTAAATAATCTCTGCCACTTGTTGCTGAGTGTTAAATATTTTAGGGCACAATCCAAAATTGCTGCACTTACAAATCCTAATATCAAAGTGTACATGGTCCGAATTTTAGTCGATGCCCATGAAGTTGCCTGTACAAGACCCACATTTGAATCCAAGCCTCATACACTCAGCCACAAAAGCCTCATACACTCAGCCACAAAGGCCTCATTGGCATTTGATGTGTAACAGTGGAGTCAACAGATGTAACAGTGAAGCAATCTATTGCAGGGAAGCAATGATAGATTAGGCCTTAAAGTTGTCCTCCCGCGACTCTTTAACTGGATAATTGAGGACATGGATTGGATTAAAAAACATGAAGACGATGTGGAGAAGCTCAAAATGGACAGGCGTCAAAATCTCAGTAATAATAACAATACTAGATTCCGCGAGTAGATCTGTGTTAGTATATTTGAGTGATGATTTGTGATGATTCTCAGTCATCCAGCTCACAGTCATCCAAAGAGGGTTCAAACAAGGGCTAATGGGCTTGGTTGTAGAAACCTGAAGACAAGCTTCTTCAGGTCTGACTGGCTGGTGGGGGGTCCAGGGTATTTAGCCTCTGTGGGGGTCGTTGTCAGGGTCATCAAATAACAGTTGTAAATGTAAACAAAAACGCATTGGCTCAAAACAGGAGGGCCAACTCTTCAGGTCAAGACGCAGCAATTTACTGACACCTGAAAGATAAGGGACACTCTTTTGAGGACAAGGACGTACATATTTTGGACAGGGAAGACAGATGTTTTGAAAGAGGAGTGAAGGAGGTCATCTATTTCAAAATATAGAAACCACAACTCCACAGAGGAGGAGGTCTTCGACACTCAATAACTTTTCACAGTTAGCCTCATGTGACAACTCGTTCACACGACTCCAACGACTCCGACTTCGGAGGTGGTCTAGGCCACATTCTTATAGCAGTGTGAACGGTATGTGTCTTCAAGTTTCTACAACCAAGTGAAGTTGACATTAACTCAACCCTCTTTGGAGGTCCAATGAAATTGCCTTGTATCTCCCAAGTCTATAAAATTGTTTCACGGGTCATGAAAATTAACCGTTCTCAGCATGAAAATAGTTTTTAAACAGTTTTCCAAAATGTTAATGTTATTTGAGGAAGAGCTCAAATCAAAGGTGATGAAATTGAACTCAAGACATTAAAATCACCGTTATGTGTAGTTCCCCAAACCATATCTGAGCTTTAATTTTCAACAGCCACTGACCATTTTGAACAGAGAGTATGGATCCTGTCCAGTTTGAGTTATAAGTAAGCAAAGACACTTTGGCCACAGTCTCCACAGACTTCAAATTAAACAGCAAGGAGGGCGACTTCAGTTTAATTTGAAGCAGATCACAGCGGACGCTGTGATTGTCCTTGACAGCGTTAGCAGGTGGGAAGCCTTCACTGGAGCACTAAAGCAACTGTTTGCATGTCTATACTTCTACTTCTAAGCAGCACCAAGAAGAAATAAGCAAAGACAGACAGACCGACAGATGATGAGCGCTGACACTGTCATTTTGTGGCACTGTGTTACGGAGTTATACATTTTGTCTGTGTAAAATAAAAAGGCTAGTCCAAGAAAATCGCTAAGACTTAATACTAAGCCGTTATATCTATATACATTTACTCTATATTTTACTCTTACAGTCAATATTCTATCTTTATCACAGCAAGGTGAACAAGAAGGATCAACAAAAACGTCTAAACTAGTTGCTGAAACGGTCGTCTGTTCTGTGAACTACGCCTGCAGAAGCTTCAGAAGCTGACCTAGAGCCTGTTCAGCTGCAGCCTCATTACTCATCACATACATCAAACCGCTCTTCATCACCCGCCTCCTCCTCTCCCTCAGGACACAGAAAAACAGACTCTGTTAGTGTCACAAAAAGACTACAGCACCCACAAGGCACCTGATCAGGAAGTACCTTATGCTACTGTGCAAATCTCAGAGTCGCTGGTGGAGAGATACATAAGAAGAATTTAAAAATTGTGATAATCTTAGTGATTTGATTTAATCATTGTTTTGTTTTTTAAATTATTTGGTTGCAAGGGTACTTACATTTGGAAGTTCAGAATCTGCTTTCCGGTAGGAGAGGAGCCTGTAGGTGCTCAGATTGTTTTCAAAACTCCTGCGGATAACAGATGTTAAAAAACAATGTTAGCCACAGTGCATGTTGCTGCTGACTTAAGTTTCAATCAAAAAATCAATACAAACACAGTTAAACCAGGGCAGACTGCCAAACACATATACATACATATATATAACACAGGACCTCTGATGAAACTGGTGGAATGAAATGATTCAGTGTTGATAGCTCTCCATTAACTCTAATTAAGCATTTCATCTACCTTGTAAACGTGTCTGTGGGCAGCTGGATCTTAGTTCCAAACACATTTCAGATATTTGATCACGTAAATGTAGTTGAAGTTAAAGAATACCTGCCGCGCAGTCTCACGGCCTCTTCGAATTTCTTCTCATCCATGGCCTTCTGTACCTCCTGGGTCTGATGACAAAGCATAAAAGAACTTCTTCACCATTCATGTCAAAGTCAGCCATGTGTTCATTTCTGTTGTGGTTCTGTTTGAGTGCGTCTGTGGCATGCTTCTTGTCCCATCTTTCTTGAAGGTAAATCGTTGGTGGGGTTTTGCCAAACAGAGGCTCACTGATCCCAGTTACAACTCTGCTGTTCACACAACAGCACATTTTTTGTCCCAGACTTTTGACGTGAGAGTGCACAAACTGATCTCAGTCCAGCTGATGTATGTTCAAATGTTCATTTTTAAGTGTTTGATTAGTTATTTGATGCTATAAGAACGGGATGAAACCTAATGATTGACAGCTGAGCCCTTTTCACGACTCAATCGGGCTGGTTAATGGGCTCCATGCTCAATACCGTGCCTCCAAACCCTGATCACTACTATGTACACTCTGGCCCCAAATGATGTCACCACCGCAAGATGGCTTCATCTGTATCTGGGATATTTTGGCTTCATTGTTGTTCAGCTTTGATATACATTCTATGACTTGAACTGTAACTTACATCATGTCTCGGCTTGTTTTGGAAACATTTCAGTGGCACAACAACAACATATTCAGGGTTTGGGGTTTTAATGCTTACTTTGAGTGACACTACCCTTTAAAATGTCGTTAAAACATGCACTTTAACCAAATGAAGTGATTAATACTCCAAGTCTGTCTGTTATAAGAAAAAGTTAAGCCTGATATTTAGTGGAGCCATCTCATTTGCTTCACTCAGTACACAATTGGTCTCTGCATGACCTCTGTCTCTCCAACATGCAC
>JBBPCS010002152.1:0-13924 GCA_037974645.1 Hollardia meadi
GTGTGTGTGTGTGTGTGTGTGTGTGTGTGTGTGTGCGTGTGAGTGTGCGTGTGTGTGCGTGTGTGTGCGTGCGTGCGTGCGTGTGTGTGTGTGCGTGTTTGCGTAGCTTCCTGTGTCGAGTCGTGGCCATCGATGAACACAACAGAGTGGCGGTCCTCTCCCTCCCCGCCGACGCAGAGATCCAGCTCACCTCCGAGCGCGCCAGCTTCTTCCTGGTGAGAGCGGTCACGTGACTGACCCACACATTGTGGTCACATGACGAGCATGCTGCAGATATGTTGTGAACGTGGAAGGATTCTTTTTTTTTTTAATCAGGTGGTTTAGAGCATTAAAAGAGATTTTCAAGATGTTTGTGTTTGGAAAGAGAGTTTTCATTTGTTGGTCAGTGAATATTATATGAATTAAACATGTGTTTTATTCATATATTACACAGACCGCACACAGGAAATGACTAAAAATGATTCATTTTTGGAAGAGAGTCGTTTTCTCTCCCTTTATTTTCCAAATTTTCCAACATTCCGACCTCAGTGTCAAAACAAAAGCCCAGAACAAAAAATGTTTGGTAGATTAGGGAACATCACTAACTACTTGCTTTTTAGCATGCATATTGCATATTAGTAGCCCATTAGCTCTTTATTAGTCATTATAAAGCCCTTATTGATGCATTGTTGCTCCTTATAAGGCCCAAACGGATCATATTAAGATTGTTAAGACTTACTACCAATAAGCAGCAATTCAGAGACATCTACAACCCTTTGTGCATGTGTGACGGTTAAAAAGTAAATAAAAGTTGCGATATGTTAAAAATTAGATTTACTGAAAGGGAACTGAGGAGGCACCACTTGTCACCACGTCAGCTGTGAGTGATCGTGTATCTCAGAAGTCACTCAATACTACAGACTACCAGAGTGATGAGAAATGTAACAACAACATTCTGTGATCACCGAATCATTCTGCTGATAAAATGTCAAATAATATTGAGAAGTGCTCAATTTAATCATCTTTTAAATCTTTATCACATTTTTCATATTTTGACAGTCTGATCAGGATATTTTTAATAAATGATTTTTCATCTATTTAATTAATCTTCTTCACTGTCTTCAGCACAAAGTGTACCTGGTGCCTAAAGACCAGTTCGCCATGGAGCATGTTGAACCTAAAGTCCACTGCATCAGCACTCATGGACAGTTCTCACCTGACAGGTAAAGTGACTGAAGTACCTGAACCTACCTTTGAATAAATATTCACATGTTTCTAAACCGTCTTCTCTCTCCTTCTCCAGCTCCTCCTGCGTCCCCTCGCGCTTCCAGACCCCGTCAGACTCGCTGGTCCTGAAGGAGGGCCAGAGCTCCTCTGTGCAGGAGCCCATCCTGGCCTCCCCTGCAGCGGCACCTCCTCTGTCCTCCTACCAGAGAGACGAGCCGGCCTGGACGGGCGGAGACAGACCTCCGCACGGAGCAGACAACGGCGACCACGTCCGGCTGGATTCAGTGCAGGTACGGACGCTGATGGAGGGGGGGACAGAACAGCTGTTGATGTTTTAGGAACTCTTGAGTCTCTTGTAAGAGCTTCTTCACAGTAGTTTGGAGTTATTTGTTTGATTCTCAGAGAGGAAGTGTAGGAAGGAAAGAAAAAAATACTGAAGAAATGTGGATTTTTTAAAGTTTAGATTATGATACTTTGTTATTGATTAAACTATCCAACAGAATATGAAGGAAAGGTTCACCTGGAGCAGCTGCACCAAGAAACCTGAAAGCACAACTCTCTGTCCTCTTCTAATGTTTCTGTCGTGCATTTTATGAGCGCTGATGAAATCTGAACCAACTGTAGGAAATGACCCGAACAAAGCAAAGGTTTATGGGTATAAGGAAACAGATGTCCGAGGCCACAGGAAGTGCACCAGGCTTTAGAGCCAATCTGACTGTGGCCACACCGTGTAATTACAGCGTTAGCTTACCCTCCGCAAAATGACTTGTTTCAGTATTAAAATTATTATCCTTTCTGTCCGACGACATTCCACATGATTAAATGACTTTAGTGCTAAACCTGAAGTTAGCTGCCCGGCTCGAGTGTCTAGCGCGCCTGCTCTATGGGCCCCACAATACGAAGCTGTGTGAAAGATCTGGGTAATTTTATACCCGTAAAGTCGAACTTTTTTGGCTTCAAGCACCACTGAGCAGCTTTCACAGGGATCAACGGGGCCCCGACTCTGACGATGTCCACGCTGAGCTTCAGTTACAAAAATAATTTTATTATTGATCAACTAATTATTGACCTGGCCAAATATCAGATCTGGTTTTCAGCTTTTTTTCTGATTATCGCTTTCTGTATGATTTTTGTGTAATTGCCGATAAAATAAATTTATTTAAAAGTACACTACTTTGGCTCTGAGGCAGCATCCTCTCTCTTGGTTCTAGGTTCTAAGGTTCTAAGTCTAGGGTCTTTTCTTGGAAGTCAGGTCCTACAGAGGCTAGGCAACACTCCTTCCTAGCATTCCGAGAAGACATAAAGGAACAAGCTTGCGAGTGTGCGCTGTGTGCACTGTGCATTGTGTCATTGAAAAAGTTTGCCATTTTTAAGACCCGCTGAGCATCGTGCACATAGGATTGTGGGTACTTCAGGCGCACCTGTGCGAAGGTCTCTGTCCTTTGTAGAGTTCAGAGGATCCTGGACATCGGAACAGTCGTTCGGCGGCATTCGATGATGAAGAATCCTTTAAATTCAGCCGTTTGAGGATTCTTCCTTGACTTTGAGAAGCACCTTCTGTGGTGTCACTCAATGTCCCGCCCACAACACTATCTGATTGATTAAAAGTCACGAGTGAAAGCCTGTCAACCAAAGTAACTAAATTATTAAATAAATGGAGTAAAAAGTACAATATTTACCTTCACAATGTAGTGGAAGTATAAAGTAGCAGCAAATACTCAAGTAAAGTACAAATACCACAAAATACTTTCTATCATTGGTTATTCTAAATTTTGACACTGAGATTTTTTCTGCAAATGTATATGGCTTCCAAATATTGGTTATTGGTCTTGTTGGTTTTCAATAATCTGTATCAGTTTCAGAAGACACAGAACCAAAACCAACCAACACCGTGAGCTTATCAACTGTGATTCACACGGTAAAAATAAACTGGATTATGTCTGACTGTCTCTGCTCCACCTCCGCCTTACCCAGAATGCAGCGGTGTACTCGACCCGGGTCCACACCCTGGGTCGTTACGTCTTCATCCTCCACTATCACCAGCCTCTCCACCCCACCTACCCCGTGCAGGTCTACATCAACGGCGGACGAATCTGGCAGGGTAAGAGCACGTCCCGACTGTCGTCCTGTGAATACGTAACAATGAATAAATGAATAAAATAAAGTTTTCATTTGTTTCCTCGTGCTTCAGGCCACGCCAACGCCTCCTTCTGTCCCCACGCTTACGGCTGCCGGAACGTCCTGGTCTCTGAGAGTCAGATCATTCTGGACGTGACGGACCACGAGGTCTTCCTCACCGTTCAGATACCTGCTGGCAAGACGCTGTGGCTCGTGAGTTTCACTGCCCTGCTTTTATTTTCCAAAAACGATGCTCCTCCTTTCTCTCCTTGTATTTAAACTTTTTTCCTCTGGAGTCTCTTTTGTTTCTACGGAAGGGGATTAGGGCCACAAGTATTTGAGTTCAGATTTTTCTTCAGAATCACTTTATCCTGTTGCAGTATAAGAGAAAAGGTAATTCTGCACTCTCCGCACCTTGACCTTCGGCGGTCTCGTGCTGTTTCCTCTGCAGGATTACGTGCTGGTCGTGCCTGAGGCGAGCTACAGCTCCAGCTACCTGAAGGAGGAGCCTCTGGACAAATCATACGACTTCATCAGCAACTGCGGCCAAAACAGCTTCTTCATCAAGTCAGTGTCTCAGCAGGAGAGGAAGTTTGTAGTAGAACCGAACATGCAACAATAAAATGTGTTATAAATAAAACTTCCTCTCTTCCTCTTCCTGCCTCCTCTTCCTCTCTCCTCCTCCTCCCTCCAGTCCCTCCACCGCCTCTCCGTTCTGCCTCAGCTCGGCGGTCTCTCTGTCGGCCTTCTTCAACAACGGGGCGATGCCCTGCGCCTGCCACGAGGTCGGAGCCGAGAGCGACACCTGCGAGCCGTTTGGCGGTCAGTGCCGCTGTAGGCCGAACGTGATTGGCCGAGACTGCTCCATGTGCGCCACCGGCTACTGGGGGTTCCCCAACTGCAGACGTGAGTGTCTGATTGGCAGATGATTAGCTCTGGTGTCACTGATTGAAAACTGAGTGAAAACACTCTACAGTGAGGCTCATTGACCATGTCATCATTTATAATCATGGCTGCACAAACATTAAACTTGGCGTCATAACAGCACTGTCATAAAATGTAAAAATGACTCCCAGATAATGTATCAATTTGAAAAAAATGTGTTTGTGTAAAATCCATGAAGGATAAGAAAAATGTCTAAATCTCATCAACTTCACAAATTCCAATATGGCCGCCAGACGATGTGAAACCTCACATTACAAACAGCTTCATTAAACGAACTAATTGCATGTATTATGTGAGTTGGATGAGTTTTACGAATACAGTAGATAGTGGTCGTGTTTTTTACACATTGAGGGAATTTCTTCAAATTTAGCACAAACGTCTTCTCAAAAATAAACTGATTAAATGTTTTTTAATGGATTTAAGTGACTGAATATTCAGGCCAGTGACCAAAATATAGATGCCCGCCACGTCTCCACTTCCTCCCACTGTACAAAAAAGAAGCCAAAATATCCCAGATACGAGCGCTGCCATCTTGTTCTGGTGATGTCATTTGGAGCCAGAGTCTGTGCAGTAGTGATCGGGGGGTGGAGCCGCGGTATCGGGTTGGCTTCACTTTTGGGGAGCTCTCATGTCGTCCATCTTTATATTCAATGATTCAGACAGCCTCTCGTCTTTCCTCCAGCTTGTAACTGTGGCACGAGGTTATGTGAACCGGTGACCGGCGACTGCATCTGCCCTCCGAGGACTCTGCAGCCGGAGTGCACCCAGTGTGAGCCGCTGACGTTTGGCTGCCACCCAGTGGTGGGCTGTGAGGTCTGCAACTGCTCCCGGCCAGGCGTCGCCTCCCCCGACGTGAACTGCGATACGGTCAGCGGACAGTGCAGGTACGACGAGACAGAGATCCAGTTCAATTACCTCTAATTTCCCTCTCAGTTTAATGATTGTTGTTTTCTTCAGGAGCCTTAAATCATCTCCCCACAATCCCCCGCTTGATGGAAAACAAGCTTTCTGTGTCAGGCCTCCGTTTGGAAATTCCTAAAAAGGCAGTAATTTCTCGCCTGTTTGGCTTCCTGACATGTTCTTGGCTCCGACTCTCACTTGGTTGGATGTCTGCGTGTTTATCCAGCTGTTCTTGCCAAGTCTTGTCAGTGTTTCGTGGAAGCTGCAGGTTTTTAAAACTGGTGGTTCTTCTGAGGAACACCACAGCAGTCTGTCTGCCTCCGTTAGTCATCCTGCGGCCTTTATATCATGATGATATATTATTGTAACAGGCCTCTTCTTCACTCTTCATACACCCGATTGGACGAACGCACCGCTCGCTGGGCTGTGATTGGTCTTCACCCTGAGAGAAAGTGCGATAATATGAATGTTGAAATTTAGGAATATTTGGTCTTTTGGGAATTACTCTTATTCACTTCCTTGCTTGATGGATCTCCTACATGTCTGTACTGTCAGGGTTGGAATGTAACTAATCACATTGACTCAAAGTACTTTACTTGAGTATTTTCATTTTCTACTACTTTATATTCCACTCCACTACAATATTGTGCTTTTTACTCCACTACATTTATTTGATATACATTTTTGCAGGTTTCATCAGAGCCAAAGTATCACATTTTTTTATTAAATTATTTTTCTGTCATTTGGATTAAAAAAAACACTGATTCCAATAATTCCAATAATCAGAAATTGTTGAATATTGCATCCAATAATTGACCAAGCAGATAATTGGTCAACTCTTAGTATAAAGTATAAACATATGTGTAAATATACAGTATAATTTTTTTTGTTACGATACTCAGCTACTTCAACCAGCAAGTGATTAGCTTAGCTTAGCATAAAGCCTTAGCATAGCTTAATCCTCTCCTTAGGTTAAAACAAAAGTCTGTCTACCAGCCTTTTAATATGTACAGATTGACACATTCCATCTCCAACCTCACAGTGACAACAAGACTCCAGGAAGTCACTTTTTTAGAAATACTTCCAGCACGTAACTTAAAACAACAAAAACATGTTCATGAGTGACCTCTATAGGTGCTAATAAGCTTTGGACAGAGCCGGGCTAAGCTAAGCTAATCACCTGATGGCTAGCTTGCTCTACAGTTAGCCTACAGACATGAGAGTGGTGTCAACGTACTGTTCAAATCAGACAGCTATAAATGTAGTTGGAGGTGATTCTTTCATCATTGTCTTGACTATAAACTTAAGAACTGACAACATGTGATTTAAATCATTTGAAGGTCTCTTGAATACCCAATTCAAATTAAATACATTAATATATTTTCAGATTTCTTTTCTCACATAATGTACGCAGATGACTGCAGCTGAATGGACGTCTCCCTCCTTCTTCCTGTTGTCCTCTTTTTCTTTGTGTTTTTCTCTCTTTAAACCATTCTGTCATTTTTCCATCTCCTGTCACTGTATCTCTCTTTCCTCTCCAAATCTGTCGTCCATGTTTTGCCTCTGAAAGCACCAAGCCATTCAAGATATTACACACACACACACACACACACAGGAATGTGTCAGCTTTGTCCTGACAAGACAAGGATGTAAAGCTGAAAGAATTTCTCTGCCTAAAGGCTCTCATCACATAAGATCCCAGCATTAACACACACACACACACAGTTGCATGTAACCTGCAGTCAGCTGTCAGTGTTTCTATTTTAACGTGTAAATATTTATCATTATTAATGATTTCTGGTAGATATTTGGGAGCAATAATCATTTTTTTTCTCCTGCAATATTGAAATTCATCAAACATAAATAATTTTTTTCCTCCAGATGCAAGAACAACATCGTCGGTCGTCAGTGTGAACGCTGCGCTCCCGGTTTCTACGGTTACCCCAACTGCAGGCCATGTGACTGCAACGAGGCGGGAACGGAGGAGGAAGTGTGTGACTCCTTCACAGGACAGTGTCTCTGCAAGGTGGGGCAGCACGCACACACACACACACACACACACACACACTCGCAGTGTGCTCTAACCTGCTGTGTGTCCTCCACCTGGACTGTAGGAGAACGTCCAGGGTTCCCGATGCGATCAGTGCAGAGTTGGTACGTTCCACCTGGACCCAACCAACCCGAAGGGCTGCACCAGCTGCTTCTGCTTCGGAGCCACCGACCGCTGCCGCAGCTCCGACAAGAGACGCACTGAGGTACGTTTGTTATTGATTTATTGACGTTTCAGCTCCAGCTGTCACCTGTAGACACTGAACACTTTGCTGAGTTTAACTGAGTTTACAGAAACTAAGTTATGGCTTATGTTCCATCTGTGACCTCTTCTTTCTCACCTCTCTCTTGTTTGTTCACTCCTCTTTCATCCCGTAGGTCATGAACATGGAGGGCTGGGTGTTGCTCGGAGCCGACAGACAGGAGGTGCCGGTCACGGTGTATCCTGGTCAGGACCTCGTCGAGGCCGACCTCAGCGACGTGCCAGACGTCTACCAGGATCTCCACTGGCACGCGCCGAAGACTTACCTGGGCGACAAGGTAAGAGAGGAAGGGCGACCTGTGAAGGTGGTGGATAAGAGTAAATACATAAAAATAGAAATATGATGTTAGGACAATCAGTGGCTGGTCAACACCACAAAGGCATAAAAAACATTATTGAGATGCTGACAGCCATAATGAACATATTTTGACGGGATGTTAAACACAAAATGTAGGAAAAACTGATGATTCATGGAAACAAAAGTTCTTGAAAAAAAATATTGTGTATGTAATGTATTGCCAAGAATATGGTGAAACAATGCGTATCACGATACAGGGGTTACGATTCAATATATCGCGATATACAGTATTGTGATACTGTAAGCAAGGCAATATATTGTTTCATAGGTCTGTGTTTTTATGCTAACGATATGTGCTCACTTCCTGTCTCAGCTGACGTTATGTTACAACACGAGTTTAAACACAACACAAAATGAACCACAGCAACAAATCTTTGCATGTAAACTATTTATTAAATATTAATAATATTTTCAAGAGTATTTTCACTACAGTGTCATAAAACATGCTATTACAATTTTCAAGTGTATCAATAATTTCGGACAGCCCCACTAATAATGTTAGACGACATTGCACACACTGTGCTTTTGGCTTAGCATCAGTACCTATCATTATGAATCCAAATTTATCAGTGATAAATTTGTCATATTTCCTCACCACACGCTTTGGAGCTTTTACTAGCGTAGGGTCGTTTCCCATTTTTGACTTTTTTATTTCAAAAAACATTTTGTGCCACTACATTCAAGGGATTCGTTAGCTAGCTGTGGCAGACGTTAGCTAGCTGTGGCAGACATTAGCTAGCTGTGGTAGATGTTAGCTAGCTGTGGCAGATGTTTGCTAGCTGTGGTAGATGTTAGCTAGCTGTGGCAGACGTTAGCTAGCTGTGGCAGATGTTAGCTAGCTGTGGCAGACATTAGCTAGCTGTGGTAGATGTTAGCTAGCTGTGGCAGATGTTTGCTAGCTGTGGTAGATGTTAGCTAGCTGTGGCAGACGTTAGCTAGCTGTGGCAGATGTTAGCTAGCTGTGGTAGATTTTAGCTAGCTGTGATAGATGTTAGCTAGCTGTGGCAGATGTTAGCTAGCTGTGGTAGATGTTAGCTAGCTGTGGTAGATGTGAGCTAGCTGTGGCAGATGTTAGTTTGCTGTGGTAGATGTTAGCTGGCTGTGGCAGACGTTAGCTAGTTGTGGTAGATGTTAGCTAGCTGTGGCAGATGTTAGCTAGCTGTGGTAGATGTTAGCTAGCTCTCGCAGATGTTAGCTAGCTGTGGCAGAAAGTTAGCTAGCTGTGGCAGAAAGTTAGCTAGCTGTGGCAGATGTTAGCTAGCTGTGGCAGAACACGTTTGTCTTGTTATTTTCAAATGTAACTGTAAACTTCTGTGTTTTAATTTGACTTTTTTTTTAAAATGTGAATTCTTGAGCACCTTTTGATATAAAATCACTATCTTTGTAAATGACAGAAAAATGAATAATAACAGTAACCTCAGTATTTGGCAGTACTGCTTCTGAGGCCCGCTGAGAATAGCTGTCTCACACAACACAAAATAAGTGAGACAGATAGACGTGTCTGACGAGGTGTTTGGATACAGATCAGTGTTTTGTCTCGATGTTTGACTCGACAGCTTTCATGTGTGATTCACCCAGCAGATGTTTGTTACGCTGCACGAAACGGCTTCAGATGTCAGCTCTGCCAAAACCTGCACGGTTTCCATAGAGATAAAAGCATTTATCTTCCATGGATAAAACACAGGCCTTGGATCTCGTTTCTGCTAGACTGTACAGTTGTTGTCTGGATTAAGATTAAATCTCTGTGTCTGATTCTCTGCTCGTCCTGTTTTGGTTCCTTCCTTAACGCTTTATTTAAATCTTTACTTTCATTTCTGTTCATCCCTTTTTGTTGTTTTTATGTTTGTCTTTTTTCCTCAATCTACCGTGCACCCCGCAGGTCTCGTCCTATGGAGGTTACCTGAGGTATCGTCTCCACACTCAGACCATGAGAGGCGACGTGTTGTCTCTGCCTGCAGAAGCCTCCAGGCCAGACATTATTCTCAAGGTACAAAACACAAATATCAGTGTAACTGAGGTTCATGTACAAACACATACAGAAATATGAACACAGAGTATTATAAACAGAACAAACCAGCCTCATCTGTTTCCTGTGTTTTCGTCCTCGTGCAGGGTAACCAGATGACCCTGGTGTTCATGGAGAGGGAGTACTCCTCACCCGAAGAGCCTCACCTGGGAATAGTTCACATGGTGGAGGTGAGTTCTCCTCCTCAGACCAGCAGCCACATGTGGCATCAGTCTGAATCTCTCACTGCTGAGAAGTAATATCAGCTTCATTTTCTGATATGTGTAAAATGACAACATGCCACCATCTTTGTAGTTCTTTGAGCTCTTAAATTATTCATGATCACTGTTCCTCTTTCTCTCTGTTTATTCCACAAAATGGCTTTATGGATGAAATATTATTTGGGATAAATTTTAATTTTTCATCTCTGGAGGGCAGAAAAAATGTAACAAGTTATAATTTGTCCTCTCTCCTCCTCCCTCTCCCTCCTCCTCCTCTCCTCCTCACAGGGGAGCTTCCGTCACGCTCAGACCGGTAACTCTGTGTCTCGGGAGGAGCTGATGATGGTTCTGGTGGGTCTGGAGTCTCTGCAGATCCGGGCCCTTCACTCCCAGTCGGCCCACTCTGTGTCGCTCCGCGGCGCCGTGCTGGAGGGCGCCGAGATGCTGCCCGCCGGTCGCCATGCCAACAACGTGGAGATCTGCATGTGTCCCGCCAACTACCTGGGAGACTCGTGTCAGGTGACCTCATAAAACAGATATATTTAATGAGTCAGACGAGGATGGAAACACTTTTTAACCATTTGTCTTTTTGCAATTAATCTTATTTGATCACTTAATTCAGCACCTGAGTTTAAGTTTATTTTACTATTTTCACTTTTGAATTTATTTTTTTTTGAATTTATAAATTTCTTTTATATCGTCTCATTTAGTCTTTTTCTTTTATGTTTGTGTTTAATTCAGCTCTGTTGTGAAACCAGATCAACTCAACTTGCTCCACCTTTTTATGATTCATTTACGATGATTTAATTGTGGACTTTGCTGTTTTTGTATAAAACTACCATCAACCAATTCATGAAATTAAGTTGATGTTCGTCTCCTCTCTGTAGAAATGTGCTCCGGGTTACTACAGAGACACTATCGGCCTGTTTCTGGGGAAATGTGTTCCCTGTAACTGTAACGGACACTCTGACCAGTGTCTGGACGGATCTGGAATCTGTGTGGTGAGAAAGTTTGTATTTATTTAAATGCACATTGAGCTATACGATATCCAGCAGCTCACAGTGTCTCATCTGTAAATGAACAGTTTGACACTGACTCTCGCTGACATGTGTTAGTGTGAACATGTGAACCCCAGCTTTAGAACTGCAAAGTCATATTTTGATATGTTGGGTAATGTTCTCCCAGTAGACACAAGTACTCTATTACTTTTTCCCAAATTGGGAAAACAAGTTTTCACTTCCAGCTTGCATGTAGATATGCTCTTCTTCCTGTCTTACAACATAAAGTATTATTACTGAAGCCCATCCTGTGGAGCTTAGAAGAGGTAACATTAAACATACGTGTTGGCTTCCGAGCTTCCGTTATATATTCCCGGGTATTTCAGTACTTTTAGTCGTTCCTGGTGAGAATTTTGACACATTTCTTGGTGTCGTTCCCCTTCGTGCTGTTCACTGATTACTCATTGTTTTTCCTGGCTGATCATCAGGACTGCCAGCACAACACAGCCGGTGACCACTGTGAGAAGTGTCAGGGTGGGTTTCTTGGGAACAGCAGTATTGACGGACAGGCGGTGTCCTGCTCCAGTTGCCCCTGCCCGCTGAGGGTCCCGTCCAACAAGTCAGTCCATTTTCCTCTCAGTTTTCTCTCTTGTTGCTTTTCTCTTGTCTTTTGACTCCTGACCAAACTTTCCTCTTTCTCTTGGTTCGTGTCATCGTTCACTCCTCTGGTTTCTCTTTGAACCTCGTTATTGTAATAACTCCTTGTTTGTGTCTGTGTGTAGTTTTGCTGAGGGTTGTGTGCAGAAGAGCGACAGGATGCAGTGTCTGTGTATGCCGGGTTATGCTGGACCAAACTGTGAAAGGTAAACGGCAGCACAGTGTGTGTTTGTTGGTAACACTCAGTAGTTCCAGTTAAGTAAAAAGTACTGATGACACACTGTGAAAAGTCCTACATTTAAAACCTTCATTGAGTATTATTAGCAACATGTCCTGCAGTGAATGTGCAGTAAAATGTTCCCTGTCAGTGTTTTCCTATCATATCTACGGAAGAGTTTTTTGAGTTCTGTTTGAGATTTTTCTCAGAATTCAGGGATAAAAGTCAGAACTGAAATACATTTTTCACATGTGGCCCTAATCCTCTTCCGTAATACCAAGATAAACACCGTTTGTGTCATTAAATGTGGTCCTCTGACACAGGTGTGCCCCCGGTCACTACGGCAACCCCATGGTGCTCGGCAGTAAGTGCCAGTCCTGTCATTGCCACGGCAACACGGACCCCAACATGCTGTTCACCGACTGTCACCCGCTGACCGGCGAGTGTCTGAGCTGCATGCACAACACGGCCGGGCCTCACTGCGACGCCTGCGCTCCTGGTTACTATGGAGACGCCATCGACGCCAAAAACTGCACCAGTGAGTTGTTCTTTGGAGGAACTCGTGTGGTCATGTGATCGAACCAGTGAAGTGAAGAAGTGCAGCGATGAAATGATTCGATCTAACAGTGTGATGGATCAAGTTGTTCAAATATGTATCTGCTAATTAAAAAGCTGCGTGTTCTGTTTTCTTCAACACAGAATGCAGCTGTTCTCCATGTGGCACCGAGTCATGTGACCCTCACACGGGTCAGTGTCGCTGTAAAGCAGGAGTCACCGGGCCGCGCTGTGACCGCTGCGTGGTAATATTTTAATTTCTAAATGCAACAACCCATTCATCTACAAACAACATGAAAAAACATGTCAGAACAGCAAACAGACAAACCAGCTAACAAGCTAATGTTTCACCTCCGGCCTCTGACTGTTGTTTCTCAGGACGGCTCGTACGGCTTCGACTCGTGTTCTGGCTGTCGTCAGTGCGACTGTGACGCCTCTGCCGCGCTCATACAGCCATGTGACCCTCAGAGCGGTCAGTGCGCCTGCCGGCCCGGAGTCAACGGGCCAAACTGCAGGCAGTGCGCTCCGGGATACTGGGACTACGGACCCAGCGGATGCAAGAGTGAGTGAATGCATGACACACTGACAAACACTATACTATTATTATTTATTTTATTTTAATTTTTTTGCAAAAATGAGAGGACTGACATGGGCAACACAAGACAAACATTGAATATTTCAAGTAATTTACATATTTATGGTTTTGTAATCTTAAAGTAAAAGTCACTTTGTTCATTTCACTGACAGTCTGGTCGTCCTTTGTTTTACGTATTCTTGCAGCCATTTTTATGTGATGGCTGTCTTTGCTAGCAGAACACAGAGTTTTACAGAGATCTTCATCATGAGCCATTTTAGATTTAGTCCAGGTATCATAACACAGAAGAGTAAACAACAGGCTGCAGTTGAAGCATCAGTAGAAACACTGACTAGTCATAATAACATTCATAAATTTGCAGCGATATCCAGCTGTAGCGTCACGGTTGACTTGATGTGGCTACGTTTATTTAATCAGAAAAGTAAAAAATAAATCCACTCGTTCATGTCGACTTATTTCCGCTTCAAACCCATCAGAGTGCAACTGCCGAGGAGGTCGCTGCGACCCGCGCTCAGGAGAGTGCCGCTGTCCTGACGGGATGACGGGAAAACAGTGTGACACCTGCTCCCAGAAATACAGTGTACCTGTGGAACAGCACCACAGCATGCACTGTGAAGGTGAGCGAAACACACACACACACACACACACACACGCATACACGTGCACACACACACAGAATGGAAATTCAGTTTGTGGGAAAGAGGAAGAAAAAATCAATTAAACTTCCAGTAAGAACAGAACAATTTAAAATGATGGAAGAATTATATTGTGTGTGTGTGTGTGTGTGTGTGTGTGTGTGTGTGTGTGTGTGTGTGTGTGTGTGTGTGTGTGTGTGTGT
>JBBPCS010002153.1:0-13923 GCA_037974645.1 Hollardia meadi
TGGAGGTATGTGTCTCTTGGTATGTGGGTGTAAATATGTATGAGGGTTATATCTATAAGGAAGCTGGATGATTAATTAATTAACATGGACTCATGGAGAGGGGGTGGGATTAAATAAGTGTGTACTTCTTCCCACTCCTTTTCGGATATGTAAACCGAGTCATCACGTGCTTGACAATCTTGTATTGAGTTATGCTTTCTATTTTGCGTAATATTATTATTTTCTGTATGACCATTTTGCTTTCTTTTACATGTTCGAAATAATTTAAATCCAATCCAATCCAAAGAATAACCCCACAGTGTGTGCAGAGTGCACTGAAATAAACAAGTTTATTAGATACACCTACCTGCAGCATCACAAACTACATCCTCTAAAATGATCAAAGCATTGAATTTAACAGTTTCAACAAAAACTGAACATCTTCATGAAGTATTTATTACGGAACTGTTGTATTTGACTGCATTAGTTTGAGTTAGACAACTGAGTGTAGGTCCACTATTTATTATACATGGTTTTATTACAACATAAAAGTCTTTACTTTCTTACTCATCACTGGATCTTGATCCCATGCTGAATTGCTTGTGGAAATACCAGTATGGTCAGTTGGACTTAAAAAAAGAAAAGAAAAGGAAACTGGTCTAAGAAATAATTCTCAATAATCTTTGATTTATGGAGGTTGCAGTAATGTTTCAATGGGTACGTGTTGAAACAAAAATATTACAATAATTTAAAAAAAATGAAACTGAAAAATTAACTCAACTAATATCAAGAAACTTTGTCACTTAATCTCCAACACGCTGACAGAATTTGCAGCTCAGAGTTTCATCAGTCATGATCCAGGAATGTGCTTGACAAAAGTAAGGCTGATAAACTGAGCCTAGCAATGCTTAATCATGGTGTAATCAATTTATCGGTGATTTATTGAAGATGATGAAATGCCACAACAGGGACAAAAAGCATGTAGCATAAAAAGATTTATTCCAAATACTATTTATTGACAAAGAAGTATGTTGGTAGATGTGGTTATAATGTCAGTGACAATAAATTATTAAACTACACAATATGACAATATAAAACATACTTAAATATTAACTTAGTATAAAATTCTAAAATACAGTCACAGAACAAAGTGAGTTTGTTATGGAGATAAGTTTTGCACTCAATACACAGTTTAATGTAGAAGAGGAAAGAATAATATTTCAATATAAAATCAATATTCAGACAATATACATGTTATATACAGTACATGCTGGGCTCAACCCAGGTGTCTGAAATGTGGATATAAAAAAACAACCAGTGAGAACAAGTGAGATTTTGCGCTTCCTCAATTGGGAAGCTTAAGGACACAGGTTTGTTGAATAGAGTGAGAATCTCAGAGTTTCCTGCTTCCACCTGCTTTTCCCATCTATAGGGAGCTAAAACTGCTAAAAACAAAACAAAAAAACAAGCAGAATCTGAACCAGCAGATACGTTTTTGTGTTGTGGATGAAGGTCTGGATCCCGTCAAGCCCCAAAGTGAGCAAATGCAGAGCATCTTGCATCATATCTGGTTTCAGCCAACACGACCTCACATCTAGAGAACCCGTCTGTTACACAGTCTTTGCACAAAATTTTAAAAAGCACCTACGTTCCTATGTTACTCAATGTACTGAGCAAACTAAATGCTTAAGTTGAGTGGAGTGCTCGTTTGGATTACAAGTGCTACTGACCTCAAGTCTACCAATGTGACTTCTATACAAACCAGATAGAGCAGAAGAGCAATCTGATATTTCCTGAACCTCCAGTCTGCTGGATGCAATACTGAGAAAACACATGAAAACTTTGTAAGCATGAAAAGACGAAAGGAGGAGGAAAAAGAGTTTGTCCTACTGTCACATTCAACACAGTAAGAAAGTCACAACTGAGGTCCCCGTGCGCATCTCTGTAGGAGTGGTCCTGCTGGTTTAAAAGCTCGATCAGTTCGGATTTAGATCAACAAATGAACAGAACCAGAGTCCTGTGGATCTCCCTGTCTATCTTCTCAAAGATAAACATATCTGTGTTTGCTGTTTTACCCACTGTGTTTATGGGTATGGTTGTTCAACAACATCTTCTTTGCAGTCTCTTTTAATTTAGACCGGGTTCGCCTTGATCTTGCCATTGATCCAGTCGATGTAATGGGTAACACGGGTGTACACCCCAGGCTTGTCCTTCTGCCCGCACCCGTCGCCCCAGCTGATCACACCCATCAGAGTCATCTTGCCATTGTTTCGACAGACGAGCGGACCACCGGAGTCTCCCTGTGAGTCAAGAAACAAAATGGGAAGAGGAAAAATTAGATCCCTGTCCATTTATATCTAGACAAAGCTTTTGTTACCATGTCTATAACTCTGCATTTTGTCCCTTGTTGTTTGTTGTTGTCGTTGGTATGTTTCTCTTTGTGTTTTCACTTTTTATGCTCACCTTGCATGCATCGTCCAGGCCTCGGGTGTCACCTGCACACAGCATGTTGGAGGTAATTGTGCGTCCAGACAGCACATCTGGGATGCAGCGCTCTGTGGGCCACAGGCGTACGTACCCTCTCTTGACACGCTCAGAGTACTCTGCAGAAACTGTGCGGAGAGTGTTTAAATTAGTCTAACTATGCAATTAAAAGGATTTATGGAAAAGCTTACACTGTCCTCTGCTGGTCAGTCAAGTGAGTGCCATCAACTGACACAATAGTGGCCATGTAAGTATGGAGGGGGATGTTTGCTTACATTCTGAGTCTTTTCCATAGCCTGAGATCTCACACTCAGTCCAGTCGGGCAGCACCAGCCCATGTTCAGGCAGACATGCAGGAAGAACCTCCGGGGAGTTGACAGCACAGATGCCAATGTCCGTCTTCAGCTTCAAGAGAGCTGCAAGTGGAAAGAGACCAGAGGAAAAATCAGGGGAATGCAACAGGAAAATGTGGGATGGAGAGTGAGGGATGGTTCTAAGTTTAAACAAGCCTTTGCTGCCCACTTAAGGTTCCATATTATCATCACTGTCGGTGGAAACATGGTATCTAAAATGTCTCATTTAATGTTCATCCTTCACTTTACAGCATAGCTTCATCTCACTTTCAAAACGCTGGTTCTCTTTCGCTCATGAAAATCTGACACTGTGATTCTGCATAGTTTTCAGTACCATCAGTGTTATATGAAATATTATATGTGAAAAAAAGAATGAAATGCTCACTCACCGATGTCATTGTCAAATGTTTCATTGTCAAATTTATCGTGGATCCAATACTTCTCAACCTTGAAAATCTGCTCGCTGCTGGAATTCTGTTTCCGAAACGTTCTTCCCAAAATCACTTCCAATTTTTCTACTTTATCACTGAAAAAAAATGGAAGGAACATGTTTGTTTTGCTGCATGGCCAGCGTGTTAAATGATGTATTTTCGGTGCGTCTGTGTGCATGTGTGAAGGACATGAGTCATTCTTACTTGTCCTCGAAGCAGTGTGCAGCAGACAGGACCCAACAGGAGTCAATGAGGACTCCTCCACATCTGTGGAAGTGTTTCCTGTGTCGGGCCTGGTAGACATTAATGACCGCCTGCCACGGCTGCTCCGTGATGTCACTCTCTCTGCCCCCAAACATGCGAAACGCCGGGCGATTCAGGGTATTGTCTAACCGCTGACCACATGTTGCTACAGAGAGGACATGATGGTTAAATTGTTGGTGATTGTTAAAACACATCAGAGGAAATGGAAACGGATGGAAGCTGTCCTACCTCTGTCATTGTCGTTAGTGATGGGGGCACGTGGGCCGGAGGTGGTGATGATGGATGGACGTCTCACTAAAAAAAGAGGACAGACAGGTATGGGCAGTCTTGATAATTTCACTTCTAAGCCTCAACATTGCTACAAACTTCATCTCTGATAATGAGGTAACTCACAGCATTTAGGTACATCACACAGCTCCCAGGTCAGCTGCATGCTCTTGTAGGTGTGACACCATGGACCTACATCACCGTCTGGATTCCTGTTGGATAAAGGAAGAGGAAATGCACTGAAAACCTGAGTTCATCCTGATCTTTCTGCATATCATAATGTGTGTGCTGGTATGTCTACCTGCAGAACCTGTGGCTGCCCAGCCCCAGCTCCAGAGCATCAGATCTCCAAGCATTGTTGAGCTTGTGGTTTAGAGCCGGGATGTCCCACGGGAGACAGCGAGAGCCGCTCTTAGTGACGGATGTTGTGCCTCTGTATGACTGACCAGAGCCCAGCGCACATTCTTTGTACTTATCTGCTCAAAAACACACAGAGAAACAAAGTGTTAAAGCAATTAGTTGCTTAATTGTTAGTATTTCACTTTATTAGCTTTTTTGTAAAGCTGTACCTTCAGGACATTTGGTTAGGGAACAGAACTCCCAGACGATCTGAGTGCCTCTATAGATGTAACACCAAGGAGTGCTGTCATTGTCAGGGTTCCTGAGGCAGGAAAATAAAGGAAAAAGTCATGAGTAAACATTTTCATGCCTCACACAAATGATGAAAAAACATGTCCTATAGTCTTCATTTTTGCATCCTTTTTTTCCCCCTGCCTATTTTGCTGCCAAGTCAATAATTCACCTGTCATTCCAGATCTTACAACTATCAGACACCCACCTCGATTTAATTGCATGAATATTTGCAGTTTATTCCTACGCATATTCCTAGCAGATTACGCCGGTCACATACCTGCAGAAGTTGTGATTGCCCAGTCCAAGACTGCTGGCGTCCACTTTTGTAGCTGTGAACCTCCTTCCTCTCAGAGACGTAGAGTTCCAGTTGATGCACTCTGCTCCTGAGTGGCTGATGCTCCATGAGCCGCGGTACCCTTCACCCCGTCCCTCAACACACTTCTCATTGGTGTCTGTTGGAGAGACAGACTGAGTTAAACTGGATATAGTGTCACTCATTTTTATATGGGACTAATATTACTGTAATAACTGCCCTAATTAGTTTATTCTGACACAATAAAGTATGTTTATTGGATCTGGAAAAACTTGGACAAATTATGAAAACATTGTTATTTAAGACACTGAACTCACAACTTGCGTCCTAATGGCATTATATTGCATTTTTCCAATTAGTGTTAAAATTAATTAGTTAAAACAATGACCAACCATAAACTATGATGATTGTATATGCAATCAGATTTATTGAGTCTGGCCATCGTGTCTCATTACTCTTTCGCTGAAATCACTTGGCAGTGACTACTGGGGTTTGAATAATTGTCCCGCTGAGAGGGTGGGGCGTCTCTAAAGCCTCAGAAAGTCAGCCATAGAAACAAAAACATTCATATCCCAAAATGTCTTTCCATGGTTTATGATGCTTTCTTCTTCTGTCCAAACCACAGGCCCATGACATCTACGGTTTGAGTCACACGGTCAGACTGTGACTCTATCTAGAGTCATTAGCAGTTTGGAGAACGTTTTAATCTGTGTTGTGACACCCTATTATGAACATGACTGGATTTATTGTTGCTTTAATGTAAATTCACAAAACTAAATACTAGACATAGTGGAACAGCCAGGGTGTCCCTGCTGCAGCACGGGGAGTCTAAGTGAGAGATTAAAGTGCAGCTAAAACGATAAGTCAATTAATTGATCAGTCGATCAACCAAAACTGATGTGGTTGCTATTCTCCAGTTCCAGCTTCTCCATTATGAAGATTAGTTGCTTTTCTCTGTTTGATTTCATTTCAAACGGAATATTTGGAGTTTTGGATTGTTAGTCAGACTAAAGAAGATGCTGATTTACCGAGAAAAGAATATGGCAATTAAATGAAATCAATCGTACGTTAGATTAAAGAGTTTTACTTACTGATCTCACACCGAGTCCCACTGAAGCCTGGGGGACACTGACAGATGTAGTCTGAGGTGTACACAGCCTCCTTACAGGTTCCTCCGTTATAACACTGAGACATGTAGCAGTCTGGAAGGGACAGACAGAAAGCCAGTTAGTCAGTCATTCATCTTCAAGTTCTTCAGAATAGAAATTAATTTGAATTAATCAGAATATGATTGATTGTCATTGATTTGTGGGTTTGGCCTTGTATGTCACATTTGGCGTAGAAGCAGTGTGCAAAGGTCTGTGTGCCTGGTTCATCCTGACTCTCTTCTTACATACAAACAAACATCTTCAAGGCTTCACTGGCAACCATCATCATAGCTTTAAAAGATGATGTCATGCCAAGAGTTTCTTTCTAGAGCAGAACTGGTTTCATGCCATCACCAGTCAGGCTTTTCATTTATTATTTCAACATTTCCTAAAGGCTAGTGTTCAGAAAAACACTCGTTGCCAGTGGTGATGAGCTCACAGACTGTGCAGTTTGGCAGCCTGAAAATGTGGTTGTAATTTGTCCGAGGGAGGGGCAATCATGCTTCACAGAATTCGTCAATGGGAGTGAAAGTGCGTACGAGGGCTTGTCTGGCAGGAGTATTTCAAACAATCTCAGACTAAACTACACCCACTCAAAAACACAGAAACCCAGCAGCCCTTCATTTGGATGCACTGGCATAACAGGGATTTAGGGCACATGAGCAAAACAAGCCAACAGAAAATAAACAACTGTGGTAGCAACAGCAAGTTAAAGATAAAGAGGTCAGTAAGGGCAAGCAGATTGTAAGACAAATTAACAAATAAAAGATTGTATTCTGCTCTTGGCAAACTAAACAAGTCTGATTAGAAAGAGACAAGAAAGTAAGACGAGTCCATCAATCCACGTGTGTTTGTGTGTGCGTGCATCTATGTCACACTCACTGATGACAGGCACAATATGACAACGCTCGCGTCCTCTTAATGCACAACGGCAATACTCCACACGCTGTCCCCTCCATCGCAGCCAAGTGTCCCCAAAACTATGCACTGCTGACGTCTCACTATCCACACAATGTGCTGAGAAAACACACACACACACACACACACACACAAACACAAAAAATAAGTATGTAGCCAAGACACACAGGAAGCTTAATCATTGTCACGTGTATGAGCAGTTACAAATATAAAGATACAAAAATACAGAGAGGAACACAAAAAAATGACTGACAACAGTGAATTAAAAGAATGTGAGGATGATGATTATGGTGGTGTTTGTTAGGACAGACAAACAGAAGTGTGAAGGGGCTCACAGGGGGTGTCAAAGGAAGGTGAAGACTTCTTGACATGAATAATCAAAAGCGTCCGTCTAGATGGCTGCCTGTCAGGCTCACCTCTGTAAAAAGGAGTCCCTCTTTTAGTGCGGAGGAGCTCCACCTGCAACAGAAACCCAGGAAGCAAGTGTATTTATTTGATTTCTTTTTCTTTTTCTTACAAGATACAATAAACTTGCTGAGACTTAAAACTTGCTTCACATAGGCTAGTCATTAATTCAACTCAATAAACATTTAGCTGCCTGTACGTTTCAGTCAAACATCTCTTGTTGGTGCATTCACAGCAGCAGGACAACAGTGCGTTTTATCATCTGCATTGTTTCAAAATCAGCTTCATTGCATTTAAAATGTTGCTGCTTAGATGTTGAAGCACTCAAACTCAAAACTGCATCGATGTGCTGAAACATGAAAAACCACTCATCTCGCATTAAAAGGACGCAGTACTTACATTGTCCGCTAGGCAGCAGCAGAGAGCGGACAGGAACATTAGTAGTCCCGTTCTGGTCATTGCTCCTCAAGTGGTCTGGAATTAGAATATAAATACAGAAATTAAGATAATACAGATTAAATGGACATATGTTAAGCACTGTTAGAAGCTGTGTTTGGAGAAAAGCAAAACGGTATTCGCACAGATCAGCCATCGAATAATTTCATTTAACATTATTAAGCATTTTTTCAAAGTCAAAGTATTTATTTTCTACTGGCTAGAAATACATTTTATGTTATTATATGGTATATTTGGACTAATACTGACAAGACACACACACACACAACCAAAATCAAAATATTGGCGCCAGTGTAAAACCTGTAAAACTTATTCCCCTTCCTGAAGTAATAAGAGGTTGAGCACAGTAAGGCGGATGAGTGACCGAGCGTGGATTTCATTGTTGTATGTGTAACCGTGTAAATCTTTTGTCATAAATTTGTCAATCACAATGAGCCAACAATTGCAGGAAAACGATCGACACTGGTCACCTTCAGCAGACTACACTGTTTCTCTGTTCAACTTCCTTCCTCAACCCTATGCCTACTACTGCGGGAGCCCACTGGAGAGGAAAGGCTGTGCAAGGTGGGGTGCTTGTGGGAAACTGGAAATCTTTTTAGTTTCTTGAAGTTGGGTTGACTTCTTGACTCAGACAGGAAGTGTTCACAGCCTGTGTAGGCCAGTCTGATAGGAGAAAGAGTTTGTGCTGTGTGTGCCTTTGCTTTCCTGCTTAAATTAATTTCCTTTTTTATCATATATCATCTGGATGACTTCCAGACTGGGAATACACAGGAAGCAGATTATCTTCACTTCATGCAAAAAATAGACACTGAGCTCTGCATCAAACAACACAATCTGGACATCCCTGGAGCGATGAAAGGCAGCACACACAGCAGAAAGTTTCTGCACCATACTGACAGCATTCCTTCTCTAACAGAGCAAAGTAGCAACTGTAGGAAGGTGACGTGACTCAGGACTTGAAAGGAAGGAGGAGGAAATCAAAGGGAAAGCACTGAGCAATACTTATACTTCCCTTTTATACTTCCAGATAAAGATGTTTAAAATTAGACTTCTCTCTGCTTTCAAGGAGTTATATTATGCACACCCAGAGAACAGTGGCTGTTGCTCTTCAGTCAAGTGTGAGTAAACATGAGTCACAGAATGAAGCAGGGGGAGAGTGGAGGAAAGAATAGAGAGAACATTTGGAAAGAGAAGCAAAAGAAAGTGGCACACAATGAGAGCTGAAAAGTAAAAAAAAAAAAAAGAACTTCCAAGTTACTTCTTCAGACACATGCACACATGACCCAGACATACAGCAAGAACTATGTGCATACAAGCTGTCACGTTTCTATGCTCTCCTCTCTGTTCTCCACTGAATCACCTTCTGTGGTTGACTGAGCTAATAGAAAACAGCACTGTGTTTTGATATATCAGTGAGGGAGGTAAAACAGCCACACACACACACACAAAGTGCCCAGGAACGTGGAGCTAATCATCAACCCTACACACAAGGCTTTACTATTCGTTCTGCTCATTGTTCATTGGAACAAAGACTCCCTCTCAGGATTCGACTTTTAAAACACTGCTGAGACTTGCATTCACACACTCACCATTAAGAGGACAGGTCCCTTGAAAGCTCTCCTTGCCTCTAACAAATAAAAACCCTGTTGACCTGCACTTTCACCCCTCCCCAACTGAGCCTCACTGGCAGGGCGACAACAACACACTAGTTTCTTTTTTGTTTCCTTTGTGCAGCTGTTGAGCTCCGTTCACTT
This sequence comes from Hollardia meadi, assembly GCA_037974645.1. Taxonomy (NCBI): domain Eukaryota; kingdom Metazoa; phylum Chordata; class Actinopteri; order Tetraodontiformes; family Triacanthodidae; genus Hollardia; species Hollardia meadi. The sequence continues at coordinate 9,406 of JBBPCS010002153.1, forward strand.
GAGCCAGCCCTGTCAGCTAAAAACATGTGTTTCCTCCTAGTGCGGGGCCCCATGCATTTCGGAAACGTGCGTACATATCAACACATGCATACACATGCACACCCGCCAACATGCACACATCAGATATGCCAAAAAAGGGTCTATCCCACCCTTTTTTAAAGGCTGTGGTATCGGACATGCAGAGGCCCTGTTTGGGCGCCATCGACACCACTCCTTTGACGATCTGACAATTGGCCTGAGTTTTAGCTGTTTTTGTGGTCTGTCTTGCAACATTTAATGCATATAACCAGACAGGAACACACAAAATAAACATGTACATGAAAAAGTCTCATTTAGAGGATACAAAGTAAAACCGTTGCTTTTGGTGCTTCACTCTTAAATTTTTTACCTGTGGGATACCTGTGTTGAATAATTATACTGCACTATGCTATTATTTTGCTATTATTAGGCTAGTGTTGTTGACAGTTGTATTAGTATCACAATGTGTAGGCCACACAATGCAATTCCAAATCAGCAATGCTGCACTAGGTATATGTGAGGCTGTGTGTGATATATATATATCACTCTTGGCTCTTTTTGTTTAGTGGCACTAACTTCCTAGAGGTGATCAACTCTTTAAAAAAAAAGGGGGCTGTGGGTTTTTGTGTTACTTGCATTTACACAACTCTCAAAATGTCTTATTAGCTTGTAACATAAACTTTTAATGAATAACTGGGGATATTTGAAAATGAAGAAATATTTGACGTGAGTTTAGGTTCGCCTGGAGAATTTCAGTTACAAAATGCATTTTTATCAGAGGTATCAAATATGCTCATTACAGAGCAGCTATCAAACTAATACCTGTGAGCTCTTTGTTGTAACTGGCAGGAGCTGTGGCCTTACAACAACTTCATAACCAAAATTTGAAGTCCCATAAACATTTACAGAAAAAACACCTTTAATCCAGGTTTCGGTCAAAACATGTAACTATGACTGGAAATAGTTTACAAGAGCATCCTAACCAATAAATAACTGAAAGTACTCAGCGAACTCTTCACAGCTGCCTCTCCCACTAAGGAGAATGGGATGCCACCAAACTTTGACGAGCACAGTCTGCTTGGTTACCCATAACAACAGGTCAGGAGAGGTTACAGCCAATAATGGAGGTTCATTTGCTTAAAATGACACCAGCGCCCCACTGGCACTGAAAGGGTTAAGGCATTTGTCTGTTCCACCCAATCAGTTAATACTGTAGTTGAAACGTGTACAACCAAGTATGCAGCCTGAGGAGAGTGCGGTTCTCCTAGTAGGTCAAATATGAAAGGAAGAAATGAAAACATCTTTGGAACAACGGCGGCCAGACTGTGAGTCAGCCGCAGCTTCACAACAGCGGTTTTAAGATGCAGCACTTTAGTCGAGCCAACACATGCGACCGATGATAGGACAGACACGCAGAAAAAAGACTCTCGCACAAAGAGTTTAAGTCCAATGCTGGCATGTTTTCTGACAAACATTATTCACTTCCTATTAGCGTGCAGTTTCAGTGCATTTAAAGGTAGGTGGTCTCAAGTGCTGGCCGCAATCGTCGGCACATTCACGGTGAATCCATAGGACCATTAGCGAGGGTGTGTAATGATGATTCCGCACCGAGGTTGTGAAGGTCGTAGGTGAGACATTCTTGTCTTCCAGTAACACAGCGGAATTGTCGAAGTCTGAAATGGTGAGAGTGGTTCGACGGCATGCAGGGAACAAAGTTGCATCTGAATGTGAAGTTCACGTTGTGGTTCACTGTGCACTTTAAAGCATCTCCGAGGCTACTTTTCCTGTGTCTCTTGTGTGCTAATGTCAGAACGGGTACTTAATAAAGGACTTAGAGTGGGTGGACTGCCCACACTGGTACCTCGGGAAACACATTTACAAAGAGCATTGTAGCACTTTAATAGTCTCATTTTCTTTGGCACCAACACTTCATAACAGTATTTCTTAGTAAGCTCAACATTAGTGGAGTTGGGAATGTAAACACCTTTCTTGTCACAGCAGGCTAGCAGCATCAGTTTCCGGTAAATCTGAACATGTTTTTGAACTGGTTTGACCTGCTGGGATTCAGTTGAGGCGCTGTTCCTTCAATTAAAAGTTTTGCATGTGTCCAGTATGTTTCTGATTATGTGTTATGGCATGCAATGTCATGTCGGTGAGCGTCTTAGCAGGTATTATGCATTCTTTACTCGGGGGTTTTCAGTCAAGCTTCAATAAGCCAGCTGTGATCCAAAGAACAGAAGGCTGCATTGTTGCTTTCCAGCTCCCCTCTGTGCAGGGGGGCCTTGAACTTCTTATCAGAAAGAAGCACAACCCCATAGGAGTAGGTAGAAAGAGCAGGTGTTGACATTAGGAATTAGTATAAACTGAGGATATAGGGGAGCATGGGACAGCTATGTGGAAGGAGAAGAAAGGACGGAGAGAGGGGAAAAGAAAGAGGAGAAGGGGACTAGGAGGGAGGGGAGGGAGATGAAATCAAATCCCAGAGGTCAGCAGAAAGACAGTGAGTAGTCCTGAGTCATCCCAGCTTCCAGGACTGAACAACGACAGATGGAGGAAGAGACACAGATGGGGGCGTTGATTGGATTTATGACCACTGTCAAAGTCTTTACATTAAGATATGATTCAAATATTTAGTCAGAGAGGAAGAGGAGAGATGTGAAACAGGGTTTTTGTCCAGATTCAAGTGAAATCTGCAGCCCAGAATTGAATTACTGACTCTCGAGGTATTCCTCCTCTGGTCACTGTTCCCACAGTCTGACCCAGCTCTATCCTCTGTCTGACCTGCTCCTACCTTAGAGCTTTAAGACCCAACCCGCTGATCCTGTGAGTCACAAACATCAGTGTGAGGCACAAACACAGCCGACCACACTGTCGGGAATGCAGATAATGGACACAAACTCTGCTTTCTCTCAACATGCAACGGAGTATCAAATGTGATAAAGAGTATCAGCGCTGATGCATGTGCCAGGGAGGAGGATTCCCAGACAACTCATACGCAAATCCAGCTCATTAACTAGCCTGATAAGAGCCTGCGTGCCAGTGATCCTGTCCAAGTTTTGGCTCAGAGTGGTACAAAGCTACACACATGCGTACAGAGAGAAAAAGTATCATAGCAGGGATGTTCCTCGATAACAAACACACACTGAGTCCAGCAGCAGAGCACAATATCACCGCGTTCTTGTAACATTTGTAAGACTGTGATTTTTGTGTTCAAAGAGATTTGAAGTGACCTTGATGACGGGAATGACTGATTTCTCTGGGGAGGAAGAGTGAGTGTGTGATACTGTGAGGGCATCTGTATAGATGTGCTCACAGTGAAAGTGAGAAAGTGTTGGGATGCCAAGTGAATGAGCAAATACAACAAGGTAATCCAAAAATCACAGCTTCACCTCCACACAGTTAACGTCAAACCAGACAAATGAATATCACCATAATGGCAATAATCACTATCCATACAAACTGTGTGAGTCACTTTCAATGGTTAATTACACTGAATTGAAGGTTACAGTGTCCGTGGAAGCACTGATGTTTAAATATATTCTTTTTTTTAAAAACTGTATTTCAGATTTTGTTTCCACCTGTGTGTCAAGATATTACCCATGTATCATCACATAAGATTCAACTGTATGTCTTTATACCATAATATTAAATATCACTAACTAAACTAATCAACTCATGGAGTACTGGTTAAAATTGTAATAGATTCATGCAAAGTGTTTAAGACAGCATCATCATCTAAGCATATCTCATGAACCCTACATCAGCCAATGACGTCAAAACGGCGCGATTCAGAGTAAAACACTAAAAACTTGTTATATTAGCAGAAAACACATAGATGCATCTGGGTGGAGCTGTAGCGCGAGCGCATCTGCGTAAAGCGCATACGATTAAAAAAAAACAACTTACCAAGTTAAAAAATCTTCTGAGTCGTTAACTTCTCGCTGTGTCTGCAGGATGAGTATGAGGGTCCTTGGGATTTGTCGCTCGGATTGAGCTGGTTGACCCTCTCCTCGCTGTTTTTATCGGAGCGCTCCGGTCCTGCTGGTGTGTGAGGAGGGAGGAGGGCTGCTGTGACCTCAGCGGGGAAGCGTTGCTGGTCGGCCGGATGATGATGATGCAGCGTGCTGGGCGGTGCCGATACTGACGGGACTGTCCCAAGTGATCCAGGAGGCTAACAAGGCAAATCACACATTTTTCTGGATAAGATCTTCTCCGATGTGTTTCATCGGGAAGTCTTTGGCGATCATTACCAGCTTGCTTCACTGCATCAAGGATGAACAAAACCTTCAGAAAACACGCCTATGGATAGGAATTCATAACAGTCAGTGTTAATATATGATGTTATTTAAAGTTGATACATTTTGTTCTCTGAGGCGACAAACCAATTTGCGAGAAGATAGAAATATGCTGGTATATGTAAATTTAGATTTTTTTTTTTTTTTTTGACTGGGCTTGTCCAAGTGGGGCACTGACGTATGAGGGGGGGGGGGGGGGGGGCAT
>JBBPCS010002154.1:0-13922 GCA_037974645.1 Hollardia meadi
TGTGTGTGTGTGTGTGTGTGTGTGTGTGTGTGTGTGTGTGTGTGTGTGTGTGTGTGTGTGTGTGTGTGCAGCAGGAATAATGACTGCATTGATCAGAGATGTCCCCAATGGGTGGTCTTGTTCCGTCAAGGCTGAGAGAAAACGGGGAAAAAAAGAGAACAGGGCCAGAACGGGGTGCCCTCTGTTGCTGCCCGCCTCATCGCATTAGCCAATCAGATATCCATCTTGGCTGTCGCCTTCCTGCTCCATGCACACTATCAAAAACTGATCTGCTGCCATGTTTTTATCCCCTGTCATATTTCCCTTCTTCATCCCTCGCCTCCTCTCAAAAGTATCGCCTGTGACCGATTTACAAAAGTCCAACTGATGGGCAACAAAGTAAAGGAAGGAGGGGAGAAACAGTGAATGCACAGGCTTCCATACAGGACATGAGGGGTCACTGAGTGATGTGAATCATTTGCTATGGCCTTCACAGTCACCACATCTAAACCCTGTGGGAGATTTTAGATCGATGTCTTAAACGGCACTCGCAACACCATCATCAAAATGCCAAAGGAGGGATATTAGTTGGTAGAATAGTGCTCGTCCTTTTAGTAGAGTTGCAGAGAAGTAAAGAACCAACATGATACTGAAGCTGGAGGCTCAGCATCTTACAAAGACACTTCCCTTTAATTTGTCATTTGTATAAGCAGACACTACACTTCAGAATAATCTCCTTTTCAACAAGTCGTTTGTCTGTAACCAAGTCCTCAGAGGATGTTTCCGATCATTTTCAGAGACAATGAGCTTCTATTTTCTGAAATCAAGATTTTTTTCTTGGTTATTTCTTACTCAGTGTTTGTGTAAATGTAATGTCAAAATGTCCGTACAATTTTCAGGTACTTGTACTTAACGTGAGTATTTCCATTTTCTGCTACTTTATACTTCCACTTCACTACATTGTACTTTTTACTCCACTTCGTTTATTTGATAACTTGAGTTACTAGTTACTTTGTGCGCTACTTTGGCTCTGTTGCAGCATGTAATCTTCATTTTTAAATTATTTTATCAGCAATCAAATTAGAATACACTGCAGAATGCTTACTTTTATTTTTGATACTTGAGTATATTTTGATGAAAATACTTCTGCACTTTGTACTTAAGTAGAATTTTAAATGTATAACTAACTTGTAAAGGGGTATTTTTGTTGTGTTGATACTTTTACTTGAGTAAAAGATCTAAATACTTCTTCCACCACTGCTACCCTCAGATTAAATCCTGAACTCTAACTGTAGTGAACCACTTGCTTCAAGCACAATCACACAGGTGAGTGTAGAAGAATATCTTCAGCTCATCTGTTGCATCCTTTGCACACGTGTTCAAACTGCCTGATCAACAACATGTCAGACTGTATGAGAACTGCGGGCAAAGAATTGATGTCATAGTGAAGGGATTGTTCCGTTGACGCTTTTTTTAAGAGCACTGAGGTATTGTCGCACAACACACATCCACTTCCTTTTCATGACACTAAAAATGAAGTTGTATATGGAGGATTTAGGCATCGCTCTTACGATTGGAAAAAAAAAAAAGCGCAACACTTTGAGGTCTGACACCTCCAGAGTTGCATTAAGAATTCTTCTAAATTTACAGTGAGAGCAAACCGCCACAGCTTGCTGCCCACAGAAACAAGGCAATCACTCACCTCAGCCCCTCTACACTGCCAGACAGCACTCAAACACACACACTGAGATTCAAAGACTAATACTCACGCACACACATGCAGACAGACTCAGACATACATACACACAAACACAGGGGAGGGTGGAGATGATAGTGCTGATGATTTCTTGTTGCTGACAGTCGGCTTCGCCTCTTAAGTCCCATGTGTGTATATGCATGTGGGTGTGTGTGTGCGTGTGTGTGTGTGGGTGGATGAGGGTACGTCATGGAAAAAGTTACATCTGGTGCCAGTGCAAACATGAGGTGCAGGATCTGGCCGCAAACCACCAGCCAATCTAGAATACACTACACCCTGGAGACATGTACATATTAAGGAGAAATACACACATATGGCTTCTTTCACACACACGCAGAAAGAGTAGGGATGCACTGATTAATGGGTATCAGCCGATATTTGCCTCGTTGTCTGCTATCAGCAAATAAGATGACATTCGCTGATAGCAGACACATTCACGAGGCATTGAAAAACTATGCAAGCACTGAAAAATTCTCCTCGTCACATGTGTGGCTGTTAGGGCAGGCTGAAAATGTGTTTGAACCAGTTATTTTCCAAAATAAAAAGAACTGTTTTTCACGAGAAAAGGTTATATTAAAGGTTATTGCATAAATGTGTATGATCTAATTTGTGCTCTTCAAGAGATAGTAACGAAGAGCTGAATGACTTTTAAAAACACTTCAGTTGTTTTTATAATGGAATCTCTTTGTTTCGCTGGCACAAAGGTGGGAATAAATAACCGTCAAACCGAAACAACAACAACAAAAAAAACATCAGTGACAGGGTCGGCTATCAGCCAAATAACACGTTCATAGGTTTCAAACACACAAACACACACACACACGTCTCCTTCTAGCATAGCACACACTCCTTTCACATCGTGCATTCACAGCAGCTCGTGTTGGGGTTGACAAATACCTTTTGGGACACTTAAAGGACTTTGCTATTTAGTGCTGATGACACTCAGAAATATTGGATGTTCTTTGGTTTCTAATCTCTTCCTCCGCGTGGGTCATTTAAAGTCAGGGCATACGGCACAACCCCCCCCCCCCCCCCAAATCTCATCATCAGCGCTACATTTCTGTATTTAGGACTCAGACAAGCTCCAAGGATGAGGGGGGGGGGGGGGGGGGGGGGGGGCTAGAAGGGAGAAAACATGAAGGTAAACAGACAAAGAAGAAGTGAGATGAGTTTCAAAATAAATAAGTTGCAGTTTCACCTAATTTGATCGCTGATAGACAAACCAGGACAGCACCCAAAGCCAATAAAACTGTGTTTCTGGAGTGTTTGGCTGATGTCTACCAGGCACGCATGAATATTAAATGGCCTCTTGTAAATCAAACAGTGGTGTGTTAGTGAGCAATGAAATGGAATTAGGTGGGAAAGGGCAGATAATAAATTGACTCTGTTTTCATGGCCGATGCCAAAAAGCTTCATCCCGCATGAAGCGATGCAGCGAGAGTACACGCTAAAGTGTCGGTGAGGCCTAATGGCTTCGATTTTTCTCCTTTCCTTCTCCCCCCTCCTCCTCCTACACACACACACACACACACATGCATACTCACATAAAGATGAACACACACTGTCAATAAGGGGTAATAATGACAATGAGGAGAGTTAGTGCTGGTTTGAGCTCATCATTTCAAGCGCGCACGCACACACACACACACACACATTTCTTTAACATTACACACTAGAAAAGATGAAGTATACACACTTGAGTTTGCATATGTGTGTCACTTGCTGCAGAGGGGCATCAGAAATACAGAGAGGAAAAACAAAAGATGGACACAAAGTATGTTTATTGTGTGCGTTTCTACATGATTGTGTTGTTCTCTTTTCTCCCCTCATGCGTAGCCTTGGATGGCAATGCAGTGGGGAGATAGAAAAGAGAAAGCTACAGACGTGAAGAGAGCGAGGGGTGATACAGGTGAGAGAGAAAATCAAGCAGCTCTCACACTGAGACAATCAATAAGCTCTCTTCTCAGTCTATTTCCTATGGGCTGGCCTGGATAATAGCATTGTGCCAAAGCTGCCTGTGTGCAGCCCAGGAATAGGCTCAGGGTGATGTGATAGTAAAGTATGAAGCCAACACCGCTACGGGACTCACACTAATTGTTACTTTTGTCATAAAGAGGGCAGAGGACTCACTGGGAGAGTGATGTGGAGATACAGGTTCAGTGTCAGGGGAGTTTAGGTACAGGCAGGTGAGCAAAAAGGTGCGATTACAGTGTGTTGTTCTACAGTTTGAAGAGGATATCACTGTGATATTCATGTGGTTTGTTCATTTACTGCGTCATCAGAAAACCAGAGCTTTTACAGATGTAACAAGAAAGTGATGAGGTTCATCCTGAGCCAGGGCAGTAGATGCTAACGATGACATGCTAGTGGGAAAAGAAGTACAAAAAAAACAATTAAGCCTGCATTAAACATTGTTACATTAAGAATGGGTCAAAATGGTTTATGTTTCATCACTCTGCGGCAGCTGTTTTCAGTGGAAAAGGTGCTGATGAACCAACAAACGCTAGCCAAGCACCAAACAGCAGGCAAAGTTAGCGGCTACCTGGCGAACATAAGGAGTATTTAGCAGCTATAGAGCCAGATATTTCTCTCAAGAGTTGATGGTAGGCTAACCAACATAGAGCTAAAAAGAAAGTGAATTTTGGACTTGAATTTGTCACAAGACTCCATACAAATGCTAGTGTTGCTCCATGTCTAACTGATGTGTAAATAGGTTTGCTAGCGTGTATGCCATATCAACTTTATCCGATTATACTGTTCCTAAGAAGCCAAAATCATGTTTATACTGCTTCAATATTAAAATCTGCAACATGCCTTTGCTCAACAATATGTTGAATATGTCCCAACATCTCTCCCCGACAAATGCATGTCTAAAAACAATGGAGTGAAAAAAAGATTGGATTTTAAATCATTTGATCAATTTTTTTTTCTTATCATTTACCTCAAGCCCATCATGGGTTAAATGTGTCCAGTTTGACAGATGTTATAGATAATGGGAAAAATGTTGATGACATACAGTTAAGGTTTGCTAGAGCTGGAGCTTTTTAAATGCCAGAAAAAATCAATTGTTTATCTCTGAACAAAATTCTAATGGCAAGTGCTGTAGAGCATATAGTAGATATCCATTTATCTGGAAATAAACTCAAGGTTCAAATAAAAAATTTTCACAAAGACAGATGAAAGAAACCCTGAATGAGAGATGCACTTTGTTAGAGAAGCTAACTTCACACAGATGCTAGGATTTGGCTCCCTTTCATCTCTTATTTCCCCCTATTTCTTAATACAACAGCCCCTTTTCAGCAAGGGAATCATTAAAATCTTATAGTTTCCATGCATCATGCGCCTGCCTGTCCCTCTGAATCTCCACCAGGAGCAGAAAATAAAACAGAGTGTGACACATGGGGGATGACGAGGGTGGAATTTTCACCTCAGTGCAGGTGAACCCAATGATTCATTAAAAAGAACAAGCAAGTCAGCAGGAGTGCTAAGGCGAGGGGGGGATACTTGTGCGCGTGGGGGAGTCAGGGGGAGGACAGGAGACGTGGAGTGCAGAGCAGAGTGTAGGTTTCCATCCATATGGTCAGCCAGTTGGTTGGTGGGCCAGTAGTCGGGTCTCAGTGATCCCGAGCTTCACCACGCATGACTGCCAAATCATCACACACACACAAGCTGAATGTACACTCTGTGAAAAGGCAGATGCGAACGATGTGGGGTGTGTACGAGTGCGTAGCATTGGACAGGTGCACCAGATGTCCACTTTCCACTCCTGTGGCCTTTGTCACTAACATGCTCCGGTATCGCGGGGGGGGGGATGGAGGCCAAATGGCAGACACAGAAACCAGCATGTCTGGGGCTGGCTGCATCCACCTGGCAGGTGATCCAGGTAAACAACTTGCACAACAACCCTGAAATATCTTGCAACTTCTGGAAAACGCCAAACAAGTTCAATTGCTTTCTTCGTTTTTTTACCATACAGATATTAGAGTGGTCTTGATCCTCTCATCTACTGACGAAAACCTCTCATCTGGCCGCTAAAGAATGAACTCCAACGCAATGTTAATTAAAATAAGGAAATAACGTTGCTCAGCTTCTAGTTCATCTTTTTTTTTGGCAAGATCTGTGAAATCCTAATCACTGGATGGCTTACAAAAGCCCACAACTTCTCATTATTACGAGGCTAAACAGAAAAACAAATGGAAGAATCCAGAGCACCATTTTTCCGCTATGAAACACACATTTTCTCGCTTCCTTGATTGTGACTAACTATTTTGACAGAGCACCCAGCTGGTGTATAGGCAGTATGGGGTAGCACATCTGCTATCCTTCTCAACATCAGCCTGACCTCTCTGAGGGAACCTGACACAAACACACACACACAAACACACACATAAACACACATCGCAGGAGGCCGCCATCCCACGCAGGGTAGCTGAGTGAGCGAGCTAACAGCCTGTGACCACGCTGTAATTATGAGCCATTTTCTAATTATGAAGCACTTCGTTGGTTCTGCCTCGACCACTGAAACTTGTTGTATTTTTTTTTTAGTCTGCAAGACCAATGACAAAAACTTAGGATGAAGGAGAAGAAGGGAAAATGATGGTGGGGGGGGGGGGGTCAATGAGAAAAAACAGCCGTCCCTCAGCTGCAGTCTTCCCAGCGGGGTTTTCCATCGAGGAAAGTGGCAGCGAGCTGCCTGTAAAACAGAATCATTACACCGTTAACCCCCAATCCGTCTTCATTTGACCGCGCTGTGAGAAACCATATCAGTAAAGAAGCCATGGAGCCACTCGAAGTTGACTGTGGAAATGGGGTGGAGCGAGGGCTAGGACCACTAAACATCCCCCAACCCACAAGTCTGGCCATGGCCAACAGTGAAGGCAACCCCTCTCTCCCCCTTCTTCTGTGGATCTGCAGTTGGGTGCAGCAATGAGAGGTGACTTGCAGCCGATTGTGATTTATGTGGTGGAGGGTTCGGGTGTGCAGGACGTGGGCCGGTGGAGGGGAGAAGATGGATCCGAGGCGTGACCGGAGGAGACAATCTGATTACAGCCTTCTACCTCCTTTCATCTTCATCTTCAACACTCGCCGCTTCACTCGCTCTTTCGCCCACGTCATGTCACTATGGTAACCTGAAACCTGGTAAAAAGCCAAGTGAATGACCTGATGGCCGGCGCAGAGATGGAAGCATGCTCAGGGTGGTTATGTTTATGGGGGGAAAGGTGTAGTCAGAGCTATAATTGGATCACCACACCGACCCTGTCTCCTAGAATTTACATTTTACAGGCAACTAATGTGCAACAACAAATATGTTTATTGAGGGAACATAATCGCTGCCTGGATTAAGTTCAGAGATAACATATTTGACTGAATGAAACACGACATAATGTTACTCAGTTGTTTGTGGTGGATGTACAACGTGCAGGACTCTGACGCCAGATACTACAGTTTCAATCTGTGGTTAGGCTGAGACAACTGTTCTGTATCAACATATTTGTGACTTGCCGCATACGTTTATTTATATTTCCTCATTATATATGTATAACAGATAATGGATCGGCATTTCACTTCCTTCATGGCCGTATTTGCTGTTGCAAATTAGTTACAAATAGTAGACAATCAAGTGATTAGATGCAACTGGCAGTTTCACTGCTTTCATCTTTTCTTGCTTACTGAAACATTTCACTCTGTACTTTCACTGAGTGGTTCTCCTTTCAATTTCTCACTTCAACTGTCATTTCAACTCCTTTCAGCACTTTTGACAATTTCATTTCTTTCATCGCTTCTCATTCTCTTCCTTACAATACTCTTTACTTCTTTGTAGTTTCGCTCAGTTCTTCTGCTTTCACTGGTTACATTTTAGCTGCCGCCTCAAGCCCTTTCAGGTCACACACATCTTCAGATTTGAATAAACCTTTCAGTAGCACAACTTCTGTGACACAATTTTTTCCAGTTGCTTTCAGTGTTTACCATTCAGTGGAAACTTCCACTGACATGCTCTTTCAGATTAAAGACTTTTAGGACTTCCATTTCAAACTTAAGTTCAACTGAATCTTCTGCTACTTTCAGCACTGTTACATCCAAATTCACTCACACTTAATAGACACTTCAGCTCCATTTATTTTGAAATGTTTTACTGTGAAATTTCAGCAGCGAGCACACACACAGACATTTGGCCTTTTCTAGTTAAACATCATTTTCTGAAGGACGTCAGGCCAAGGTGATTAATTCTGATAGAAACATCAAGACCTGATTACAGTTGTCATGATGCCAGGTTGATATTTAAATTCAAATACATTTTAAAATCACCCTTTGCTGCATTTGAAAGATCTGGAAATTGTTAAACAAGAAAATGGGAGCTGCAGCACGCAAGAAGATGCATATGTGTATGCAAACAGAGTGCAGTGTCATTTTTATTCTGATTTATAAATCCATGGACTAGCCGAGAGATCTACATTATGCAGATGCCACTACAAGCAATCATAAGGCGTATACATGCACACAAACATGTCTGCAGGTATGAATCACATGGACGTCTTAACCCGAACAAGCCCTGCTGTGTTCTAAGACTGCCACCAAGTGGTGAGATGTGGTAATGGTGATGCAAGTCTCCTAATCTCTGCACTGACTTCTGAGTTACAAAGATGGGGTATATTTAAAATAAGGAAAATTATACTTTTATTATTTTCATGTCAACGTTGACATCAGTTGAGGAAAATGAGCTGCAGAAAAATAAAGAAAAACTGTTTGAAATTCAAACAGTTACTTTCTAATATCCATATTTACATTTGCACATACAAATGCTGACTAAGCAACACAGCTATAATGATAAAGGCAAGCAGTTTTAAGTGCGCAGGCTGCTCTTCACTAAATCACAATACAGACATAAATATGAGGAGCTGATTGTCTCATCTGCTGCCCAGAGGGGGAAGTGAAATGTTGGTCTACTCTGGATTAGATCATTTATCACATATAGTGTATATTACACAGTGCTGCTGAGAGATGCAAAATAGCTGATCACACTGTGCAACCTACTCCTGACTAAGGCTTTGTAAGAGACAAAAAAGATCAAAAAGCCAGCTTATAAAGGTGCTGGGTGCAGCAGGTTTACCATCAATAAATCATTATGACTGTAATTTGAGACATTACAGGCACTTATAAGCTGAGAGTTACAAAGTGCTTCACAATCAGGAGGAGATGAGAGACTGACTGAGGTGAGACTGAAGCAGAATGAGCTGTAAAGTAAATAATTTGCCATAGAGATATTTTAAAAAAGGCACATACAGAGCTGGGAGAGAGAACAGAAATGAAAAGGACGACCCTGCATGAGGATCAGACGTCTTAAATGAGAGTTCAGGGCCAAGCATTAAAAAATTAAGATTTTATGAATGGGGAATAAAACAGTGAGATGCAAAAGCATGACTAGAAAGATAATTTATTATGTTAATGAAAATGATTGTGTCCAAAAGGACTTGTTGGTTATGAGAGGCAGGCTTAATATATTTATGGAGCAGACAAAGGGCAGGCTGAACTGACTGGAAAAACACTCATTAGCACATCACTTGCACAGACAAGAGAATGGAACTGTGGTTATGAAGAAAGATTATCTCAATGCTGTGTATCTATATAATTCTTCTGGGAGAAAGGTCTAAAACTGAAGATTCTGTTTTATTGTCACTGCACAGAAATGTTTTTTGTGGACGGAACATTCTTATTGATGCAATTGTGATATGAGTTACTGATAATAGTTGATACGTAGTGGGAAATTTAATAAGTGGAAGGACTGTCCCATTTCTGTCATCTACTGAACATCCATGTTGTACTACATATTCTGTTGGATTTGGTCTTTTCCAAGCTACCAAACTTAATTTGACAAAGATTCGCAGAATTTCCAACACGCTGCACACAGACAAGTGAACAGACAAACATATGGATGGACAGACTGAAAAACATCCCGACAAACACGCCACAACACTTCTGCTCAATTCTCCTCTGGCCTCAGCGGAGGAGCACGTTATCTGTTGTGGACGTACACTTCCACCTTCCTTCCTTCTGATGTGACATGAATAACCACATTACGGGTTACCTTCAGCTCTGCGAGGCAGCACAGCCCTCCCACTCAAAAGACTTTGTGTAATTAAAATGGAGACAGCAAAAAAAAGCTTGGGAAATAACTTGGGGGGGGGGGGTCTGAACGGATGAAAGAAATGAGAAAGATAGGAGAAGATGAAGTGAGGCAGGGTGTGAGGGGCCTCTGTAATCTGGTTTGATTAGCGTGTGAGAAGACAGAGCAAAGTAAGATGGACGGGATGAAAACTCAAAGAAGCACTGTGCCTTAAAAACAACAAACTCTAATTTGGCACATGAATAATCAAGAATCATATAATGCAGAGGCAGTAGACTACACAAAATGTACATGTTTACCAACTCCACAGATGGAAATAAGAGGTGGTTTCTTTTAAAAGCCTTTATTGCCATTTCTTCAAACTTCCTGTCCTTTCCGTGCGAGTACACACTTCTTTCACCTGACGGAAAGCAAATTATACGTGTGGAGACTCATGCCATTCGTGCCGCTTTTGTCTTTGCATTTCACTCTTAATTTGATTCATCACCTTCCGTGCACAGAGTAGATTTTCTGCTTGTGGCCATATCCACGGTGGAACTAAATTAAAGCAAATAGTCAAAGGAATAAAATAGTGAGAGATGTTCTGCGGCTTTGTGATTTCGGTGCACAGGATCTTCACAAAAAATCATGTAATGAGAACGGGAGATAGAAGGGGCGACAAAGATCACAATCTATAATTTGCTTGAAATACAATGGTTCTACAGTACCATTGTCATTAACTTTGACTGGAAAAGCTAAAACAACCAAAACCAAAAGATTTCACAGCTTGGTAAGTGACAACTTGTCTTGGCAGTTCCACAGAGACAATTTGAATCCATCTCCACTGTCCTGTGTCAGAGAAAGAAACAAACAGAGCACCAGCCACAGGTGTTTTTTTATTGGGTCACACCGGCCAATAGGAAGAAAGATGCTGAATTAGCTCATAAGTAGAAACAGGTGTGG
Source organism: Hollardia meadi (assembly GCA_037974645.1). Taxonomy (NCBI): domain Eukaryota; kingdom Metazoa; phylum Chordata; class Actinopteri; order Tetraodontiformes; family Triacanthodidae; genus Hollardia; species Hollardia meadi. Next base: position 10,800 of record JBBPCS010002154.1, read on the forward strand.
TGTGGTGCTTCTCCTGCTCTGAAAAAGAAGCCATGTGTTTGTTTTCCCTCAAGGATATTTAAAGCTGGGCCTCTTGACAATGAACAGTCAGACAAATCTGTATTATGGTGTGAATCCCTCATCAAGGCATAGACGACCAGCGAGTTCTGTCACATCTTCAAATCAGGAAAAATGGATGCACAAAAACCAACAGCTTAATTTAAATTAATTACAATAAAATGATAATGATGGCTGACAAGAAACTTAATATAACAACCTTGAAAAAATGTAAATGTAAATAAAATTGACATATTATCACCCCATAAAGTTGAGGAGGCAAACAGCTGCCAATCTACAAATCCAGCAGACATTAGCATTCATTTCAGCTTGTTGAACATCATCAGAATTTCTGTGTCACTGACTACGACACAACTTACGTTAACAACACACCGGCAAGAAACCGCCAACCTGTCCAGTGTGTTTACATGCCCTGCTTTTATTGGAGTACTTCAGCTAGCATATCCAGGTTATTGAAAACCCGGCTATGCTGTTCAAAAACGTGATCACAACCAGAATACTTGTGCACGTATTGAGGCGCTCACTGACGAGAGCGGTAACAGTAAAAACAGTTGCTAAAGTTGTGGAAAGTAAAACCAAAACAATGAGCTTAAAGATGCTAAAACGCTCCTTAGAGCTGCAGGGAATTGGTGGTGGAAAGTAACTAAGTACATTTACTCAAGTACCATACACTTTTGAGATATTAATCCTTTACTTGAGTATTTTAATTTTCTGCCATACTTACGGAGACATTCCAGAGTCAAATATTGTACTTTTTACTGTACTATATTTAGTATTTGATAACTTTAACAAAATATTATACAAAAAACAATACAATATTTGTGTAATGGACCTTTGTATGTAATGAGTACTTATACTTTTGTTACTTAAAGTATATTCTAGGTGCTTTGAAGAACTTTAAAACATTTTTGAATTCATGGCTTTTACTTGTAACAGAGTATCGTTTCTTTGACCTGAGATAAAGATTTAAGTACTGCAGTCGGGCGACGATCCTCCGTTACCCCTCTCGCACTACACCAAGTCATCTGACACATTGTTAATATAGAAATATTAATTAGTGCTGCTTTAAATACGTTAGCGCATGTGGCCGTGTGTTCTCAACATCACAGGTGGAACTGGTCATCAAGGGGAAGGAAAATTCAATTACAGTGACACGTGTTGACACCAGCCATCCTTTTAATGTCACACACACACGCTCACACACATCCTGCATCGCGTGGCGTCCTTCTGGAGGGTGGCAGAAATGAAAGCAACAAACAGCCAACAACTTTCATCAGCCTTTCCCATGTTTTTCTGGTGATGGGCAGTGGCACGTTTTATTACAAAAACACACACACAGACACACACACGCTCCCTGTCAGATAACCGTGACCTTCGCTGTAATGTGCCGACAGATGCTGTTCTCTTCACTTGTTCTCTGAAGAATTTGCTGCTCCCTCCGAGAGATGACAAATATGAAAGCAATCAAATCGGACTGTGATCTTATCAGATCATCAGAACATTGATTGGGGCTGAGCAACATTTTTTTTTTCCCCTAGAAGGCCATACTGACTTAGATAAACTAAGCAAAGGGCCACAAACTGGGATGTTTATTACAGCAAATTGGCACGTTTTCAAACTGACCTTTGTAGTCTGGGCACAGTATGCTAGCCGCATCTCCCATGCAGTCTTTCAAAAGTTCCCCATCAGAGAAAGGCTCGCTCTGTGTCGCGAGCTTGTATGACAGCATGTAGCTTACCTCCATTGGCAATTCTTGGATGGTTGACTGCTTTGTAAACATATTCTGCGTGGCAATTAAGCTGGAACAATTTCAGGGCTTTTTCTTCTCTTTCTTGGATGACAAGTTTGTGGCATAGTTAGCACGCTTGGTCGAAAAATGTCTCTTGATGCTGTATTCCTTCAACACCGCGACACTCTCTCGGCATAACAAACATACTGCCTTTGAAACGGCACTTGTGACGTAATATTTCAATGTCCGCTCTTGGTTAAAACGCGACATTCAGAGTGAACTGTTCTCCTTTTTGAAGCATCCTTACCCAAGTCTCTGTCTTTAACAACCACTCGCGTAACTTCTTGCTGGAGGTGAGTGAGCAAGACAGCGCCTTCTGTTGGAATAATAATACAGACTCTTTGTAGTCATTTGCCTCGAGATTCCTCAACATAGTGTTGCCTTTTGTTGTTTTCTTGGGGATTGTTTTATTTTTCTTTGATGCTGTTGCAGGTCGGACCAGTTCCAGCCCCCGGGGCCACATTCTGTGTGTGTGTGTGTGTTGTGATAGAAATTAAAGAAGAAAAACAACCACAATTACGAATCACAATTAAGAAATCCTGGAACCCTTTGAGCTGTTACATTAAAAATATTGTCTTTGTCGAGGCGACACTGGTTATTATTGATCAGGATAGTCCATCCTCCAAACCCAACCTCTTACATTCTAACACAACGCCTTTCTCATTTATTGAACAGATTTGTTCATGTTGTTCAAAAAAAAAAAAAAAAAAAAAAAAAATTCCAGGCTGCGCTGCTAATTATCTCCAAGGTTGGTTTTTCTTCTCGGTGCTCAGCTCACCAAAACATTAATGCGAGTTGAAACCCACCCTTTGATGGTCTAACAAATCTGTCTCTGTTCAAAGAGGCAAACATGCTTCAACAGTCACCAAGACAAGAGAATAACAATTAGAACATGCCATTTAAAAACTCCTACAGCACAGATACAAAGCACCAGTCATGTTCCTTCAATCGACGAAGGCTGTGTCGTGACACTACTCAGTTATCTGGGGAAATATCTGCTTGATGCTTTCCCTCCCTCATCTTAAACATCTGCCAGTCAGTCAGTCACACACACACACACACACACACACAAACACAAACGCCATCCCCCCTTTCACTCCTCAGACATGTGCCAAATAAACATCATTAAAAGCAGGAGGCGGTTGCCCCCCTGCGACACCCACCATGCGTGTCGGGTAAACACCACAACAGCTCATTAGCATCCAAAGTCATCAAATTACAGTGTGTGTGTGTGTGTGTGTGTGTGTGTGTGTGTGTGTGTGTGTGTGTGTGTGTGT
>JBBPCS010002155.1:0-13921 GCA_037974645.1 Hollardia meadi
GTGTGTGTGTGTGTGTGTGTGTGTGTGTGTGTGTGTGTGTGTGTGTGTGTGTGTGTGTGTGTGTGTGTGTGAAATGTCTTGTCAACAGAGTGAATAACCGGCTGACTCATGCGTGTTAAATTTCACAGCTCAAAAGAAATGCTATCACAAAAGCGAGGAGGTCAAATAAGAGAGAGGGGTATAGGGCTGCAGGAGGGTGGAGGTGTAGAACTCGTTCAGAAAGACCAAGTACTGTGAGGGAGGCTGGAAACGGGGAGAGGTTCAAGATGATTATAGGAGGATGGTACAGATAGTAGAAAGTGACAGAAAAGGAAGGGGATGCCAGGGATTTGGATGTGATTAGCACAGCGCAGTAACCATGGTAAGCTGAAACAAGCCCCCACCCCTCTACTTGTTGAATTTGAACTCTTACAGCCACTACTGCACAAAAACATGTGCTAATCTGTGATCATTTAAAAAAAAAAAGTATTCTCAACATTGCAAGATGTAATCATAACTGCCAAGCTGATGTAGATCAGACAGTGAGACATCACACAGCTCAATCTATTTTATGTGGAATAAATAATAGTAATAATAATCACACTTGTGACCATAGAGGTAGGATTTTTTGCTTTGATATAAACGCCCACGCCAGGATGAAGACACTAATTGGCTTCAGGTGTTGAAATAAAAAAATAAGTAGATTCCACCACCACAATGATGGTGAGCGGCACCCTCTTAGTTTTAGGAGCAAAAGAGCAAAAAAAAGGCATGAAGTCTGACGGTTTTCAGCATGGGTTGGCATGTCAGTTCGTACATGAAAGGACTTATTATAAATGTCTCAGAAGGTAGAGCAAGGAGAACAACAATGGTGAAGGAATTCCCAAGAGAAAATTAGATGAAGGTGACACTAACTAGGCCATTTCTTTCATGACGTGCTTCTGAATGTCTCATCTGCCAGGGCAACTTCAAACAGCAGCTTTCTGGGAAGTATTTATTTCTTGCAAAGGCCAACTCCTCCCTCAACCCGCCCATTCTTCCTCCCCCAAAGGAGACCATTTACAATATAATTTGCATACAACATTTTCCCAGCGCACTGAGAGATTATAGATTGTGCATATTCACCCACTTTTTATGTTGATTTATCAGAGTGCCGTAGGTGTGTACTGTTTCATTGTTTGAAGGTTAATGGCAGTACATTGGTACACATTGGCCCCACAAATGAATTAACATCTCAAATGATGATAGATTGTGCTCAATGAGCTTTGAGATCAAACCGACCCATATAATAAAAACTAAAAAACAAACAAACATAATTTCATTTCATTTAGTTAAGTGTACAACTATAGCATCCTCTAATAACATTAAAAGTGTATAATCAGAGGAAGAGGAAGACATGATGGATCTGAATTTCTACTTTCATGCCCCAGATATTGAACCACCCACACTTACAGCCTTGTTCCTTGTAGTCTAGTACACTATGAATACATATATTCTGTAAACAAAGCACTAATGTTGGCATTCAAATTCCGCTAAATATCATTGATAGTATGTAATTGCTTGTATGCATATTCCTCATCACTTTAATCACAATTAATTTGATTGTTTTGTTTTTTTATTAGTGTTGTGGCGCCATTTATGTTGTTACTGATCATTTGTATTCGAGATGTTCACAAAACTAAGACTCCTTTATCATTTTAGTGGCTCTGTGAGGTTGTATTTAGGAGGAGGACAAGTATTGCACAAATTAAACAATTTTGACCAAATGATCAGTCGGTGATTTGTTAATTTTTAACAGAGGGGGTGGTTCATAAAAAATATTAGATGCAGCTGTGTGTCACTATGATCCTCTTCTGCAACTATATGTTGCTATTAGTGTTGTCAAGATACCAAAATATCTTTTCACACTTAACAGCACATTAGAATTTTTTAAAGTCTGGCACTTGATGACAAAGCTTAAACCCAGGATAATTAGCCTGCACTGACAGTAGTGCACTAAAATAACATTATAAATGACTCAATATGTATCTCATTGATCAAGGTCTGCATTCTATTGAACACATTTTCTTGTAATAGAGATAGTAATAGATAAAAATATGCATGCCATGATAAACATTACCAGTAGTGATTGAGTATAAATTGATCATTTCTAACTGGTGTTTTGTAAATGGCAAATTTAGCAGCTTGAAAGTTATGGTGAAGTTAACTTTACCATTGTGGATGCTGCATATATCATTGACATTATGTTGCATATAACATGCTGTATATCTTTGCCCTTAATTGCCTCGTCAAAAATCCAGTGGTTAAAATAACGCCATAAAATGTCATAAACAAAATTGCACATATATGCACGCATATTTGAGTGTATATAATTATGTTTTCTATCACATTAGCTAACGCACAGCTCTTTGAATTCCTTGAACACTCTGAATTTCTGGAGTTGGATGTGTTATCTCCCTTGGTCACTTTGTGCATCTGTTTTGTAACAAGCAAAACAAGCGGTGAATGTCGGCAAGACCACTTGTAATTGCACCCATGCCTCTTATTTTGTTGCCATTAAAATTGAAGATGGTACAAAGACAATGAGAGAAAAGAGACGGCACGTCCACTATGCCTGCAGGGACTGGACTGGTGAAGTGGAGTGCTGCACACTGTCCCATACCGTGGCACGTCTATGCAAATCATAATACAGCTCTCACTCTCTCAAAACGCACATTCTTTAAGTACTGATATCAATAAAATGGGGTATTGTACCTTTTTAATGGCAGAGTATTGCAATAATTATTCTACTGTTGGTATAGCCTGCGACACTAGTTACTACCTTTTACTTTAATCATGAAGATGACACTTCCCTTTATAGTTTATAGGCTACGATATACTGTATATACAACCCAGAGGTCAAAAAAGTTGGGATACTGCGTAAAAAGTAAATGAAAAACAGAATGCAATCATGTGCAATGAACTATGATAAACAGACAAAGGTTCAATGAAATGTTTCTGAGCCCATGTAATAATATTCCTTATATAATCATATGTTTCACAAAAAAACCTCACCCCATCCTTGGGTTAGGGTAAGCTTGTGAACAAGTGAGCCTTTTGAAAAGTTAGGTACTTTTTTAATGCATTATGAAAGTTGTTCTCACTCACTAAAACATAGCTGGTATCTGTGCTGTTTCCCTGCAACGTTGTAGTTATCTTTTTTTATCAACTTAATTTAAAAGTTGCCTCCACTTTAATTGACATTATTAAAATGTATTACTATATTTCTGTAGTTTATACTGTCTTTATAGTCTTTGTATTTGGAATACGAATACTCAGTATAAAGAAGCACTGAATAAAATGTTTGTGCTTTTTGTTTTCTTTAGACATCCACTACCACTGTGAACATGGTCGTCACTGATGTCAACGATAACGACCCTGAGTTTGACCTCACCATACCGATTAATTTTACAGTCCGAGAAGAAGAGGCCAAATTGTTTGTAGGACAAGTCAGGGTAAGTGTGATGTTTGTTTGTTTTTTATTTATAAACTGCTGTTTAATCAACATCCACATATCCCTCTTTAGCCACCCACAGTCGATCACATTTCTTCTTTCCTCTGCTGTATAAACATGTGTTGTTTCCTCATAACTTCTACTGACTACTCAGTCACAACTGTTCCTCGGTTCTCATTGTTGTTGTCCAATGAAAATATTACCCTGCATCGTCTAACATGGTTGATGTTGTCAGACAAATTTGTCCATAAGAGCTGCATCCCCATTGACTGACTTGGTTCAGCACCACTGAGCAACCAGACTTTTCTAATTAATGTAGATTAATTGGCCTGATGCCTGTCAGTAGATTAATCCTGGAATAATGACAGGAGACATCTGTGAGCATGCACCTACAGGACAAGCTTACAATGTGGCAGATGAGACAATAAAATCCAGAGGTCTTGTTTTTGGGTTTTTTTTGCCATTTTTACTGATCCACTCTCTGATTTTGATTAGAATAGCATCCCAAAATCCAAGATTTATCAACTGTATCAAGATCCAGTTCAGAATAAAGTTTCATAGCAGTGGTTTGGAGAAATTTAGTGTCATGCAGTCTGTATCTACAGTATGTTATAAAGAGTATGGTCTGAGTTTCAAAGTTGTCTCAGCCACTGCTCTTTGATGCAGGTTCGCAATATCAGAAAAGTCAAACAGAATAATTATGTTATATAGTAAGATAATGAAGAAATTATTTTGATAATAAGTTGACTAATTTAGCAAACATGTGCATTAGATTGGGGAATTCTTGAGTTGCGTTGCACTGTTGTGCTACTTGACGTACCAATGTATCTCGGAGAAGATATCGCACCACACATTTGGTTTGTAATTTGACAACCCTATCTGTAGGTGTTAATATTTCCTTAATATCTTCATCTTAATTTAAGGTGGATACAAAAGTGTTTGTGGTTTTAAACTTTTAGCTATTAAAAATTATACAAATGTTTATAATCACTTAGTTCAGTCACTTAGATTAGTGTAATTGTTTCTGTGCCATTTAATGTCCTTGTCATGTCCTTGTAATTGCTTATGCAAACAGTCAGGATATATAGTTTTAACATTAGCAATCCCATTTCATGGGGTAATAAAATGGCCTACCAGAAAATGTTGCGAGTTTATGAACTGTGAAATAAGACAAAAGGGCATATGAAGGAAGCTATGTGTTCTTGTGAGGTAAAGCTACCTTCAGTCTCACTCCCAAGCGTTTCTTCACAAATACAGCCAGAATCTAGATTGGGGCTGAGCCCACGCTACTGTCTCTCTCTCTCTCCCTCAGAAGCTTTTCTCTTCTGGCACCTTGTCGACATGAGCTGAGACTTGCCACATGCACATGGAGAGGCTACAGCTGTAGCTTGTAGCTGATCAAGAAGGGATGGAGACTTTTTCCCGTAGCAGCATTGATTCATAAAATCTAATTGCATGAATTGGACCGGTCATTTTAAGGTTTTTGTCATATTAGAAGTTTTGCTGATGTTGACTGTCGACACCGTTCATTTGTCTGATTTGTTATGCTCCATTTAGGCAAAATCCTGCGAAACAGTCAGTTTCCTCACCATAGCTAAGCAGATGACACCCACATTTACTCTTTCACCAAAATACTATGCTCTCAAGTACTTACTGTGTCTGTGCTTAGAACTTGTAAACAAGTCAATGTGATTTCAGTTACAGAAGGACAAAGCAGTGATGCCATTTCTATATAAGAAATTTATATAGCTTTATATATATAAACAATAAGGAAAAGTAGTTATTGCTCACTTTAATTTTTTGGGCAATAAAGACTTTGAAATCTTCTAGAAATCTTAAAGCAGCATATTAACGCTATAACTCAAAAGTTTCATGGAAAACAAATAGTAAGAATTAGAGGTTCCATGCCCATGTCCAAGCTGTATTTAGCTTATTTACTACACACAGAGGAAATCTTCCTCATATTATTAAACTTTCCCAAACTTTAGCCACATCCATCCATCCATCCATCCATCCATCCATCCATCCATCCATCCATCCATCCATCCATCCATCCATCAGCAGGCTAAGCAGGGTAAGCAGGGTAATCCAGATGTCCCTCTCGCCAGCAACGCTTTCCAGCTCCTCCTGAGGGATCCAGAGGCGTCTCCAGGCCATATAATTTCTCTAGCAAGTTCTGAGTCTACCACGGGGTCTCTTCCCAGTAGGGCATGCCCGAAAAAACAGGAGGCACCCAGGAGGCATCCTGATCGGATACCTGAACCAACTCAGCTCACTCCTTTCTTTTCCTTTTTTTAAAATATGAGCTTCCTCCTGATGTCCGAGCTCCTCCTCCTCCCCCTCATCTCATCCTGGCTGCTTCACACTCTGCTGCAAACCACTCCAGTGAATGCAGATGTTCATGGACTGATGAAGCCTACAGAAATACGTCATCTAAAAAAATCAGAGACACAATTCTGAGGTTCTCTTCACACCAGCTGCACCTTGAAATCCTGTCCATGAGTATCACAAACAGGATATAAGACAAAGGGCAATTTTGGAGGAGTCAAACACCCACTGACAATGTGTCTGACTTTGTGCAGAGAATGTGGACACAGCTTTCACTTTGTTATATAGGAACCAGATGGCTTGTAACAGCTGCCCAAAAATCCACAAAACTCATGTAGACTGGATGAGCTCCTATGACCCCTCCAACATCCCTGAAAGGGTAAAGAGTTGGTATACTCATATTTTTATACTCTACAGTAACACAATATCCCCAGTCCAGGTCAGCAGTTCTCCTCCCCGACTGAACACAGCCCCCAAGCCCTTCTTTCCCTTCCTGAGGCACTGAATGGTTTGCCAGAACCTCCTTGAGGCCAATCGAAAGTCATCCATGACCTCCCTGACCTCCTCCTGGCTGCCAAAGCTGCAGCCCTTCTGGCCTCCCAGTACCTGTCTGCTGCTTCAGGAGACTCTTGAGCCATGGCCTCCTTTTTCAGTTGGAGGGCTTCCCTGACCACTGGTGTCCACCAATGGTTTCTTAGGTTGCCACCACGACAGGCACCAGTGACCTTCTGACCACAGCTCTCAGCAGCCACCTCTGCAAGGCTTTGAACATGGTGCACTTCCATGTCCCCAACATGCCCCGGGATGTGCAAGAAATTCTCCCAGAGGTAGGAGTTGAAGACCCAATGGACAGGGGGCTCCTCAAGACGTTCCCAATTCACCCTCACTACCTGTTTGTACCTGGGTTTACGAGATCTGTCCGGCAATCTCCCCCGCCATCTGATCCAACTTACCACCAGGTAGGGATCAGTTGACAGCTCTGCTCCTCTCGTCACCCGAGTGTCCAAAATATACGGCCACAGGTCTGATGATACGACCACAAAATAAATCATCGACCTTTGGCCTAAGGTGGTCTGGTACCAAATACATTTATGAACCACCTTATGCTCAAACATAGCGCTTGTTATGACAAACCCATGACTAGCACAGAAGTCCAATAACAAAACACTTCTTGGGTTCAGATGAGGCAGGCCGCTTCTCCCAATCACTCCTCTCCAGGTGTCTCCATTGCTCACATGAGTGTTGCTGTCCCCCAGTAGAACTATAGAGTCCCTAGATGGTACTTCAGGAGGCCACCCAGTGACTCCAAGAGGGTCTGGTACTGTGAGCTGCCATTCTGTGTTTCAACACACACAACGGTCAGAGCCTTACCCCCAGTGACTCGCAGTAGCATAGAGGCAACCCTCTCATTCTCCTGGGAGAACTCCAATACAACGGCACTAAGCCTGGTGCTTGTCAGTTTCTCCACTCCCACCCAGCGCCTCTCACCCTGGGCAATTCCGGAAAAGGAGAGAGTTCATCCCCTCTTCAGGAGTTTGGATCCAGAATCAGTGCTATGCCTACAAGTGAGCCAAACTACTGTATATCTAGCTGGTACTGCTCCACCTCCCATACCAGCTCTGGTTTCTTCCCCATCAGAGAGGTGTTGTTAGCCACTTTCAAATCTAAATTAAAAATATAGATTTTCATCTAACTTGATAAAATGTTATTACTACACAGGAGCTAGAACTGCACAATCCCTTTTCATTGTTGTTTTAAATGTTTAAACAGATAATTATCAAGGTGCAAGGGAGCTAGACTACTCGTACTCTGCTCTGGGCTCTTAGTTTACTAAATTGACCCATCTAAATGATATAAATATATGGCATTTAGATTGATTTTAAGTGGCAATAACTGTATCTATTGTGCAATTTGTAATGTCCCTTTGTCTTATTTTCATATTTTTTTAACTTGTACTTAGTCTCATAAAGTCATACACAAGGTCAGCCTAGACTGATAAAATACAAAAAACAATATAGACGGAGAAACTTCAAGTCTTTTTTAATTAACAGATTCTACAATCTGATGTTGCAACAACAAAGAAATACCAAGGCTTGTATTGCATGGCTTGTTAACCAATAATGAATTACATGTAAGGTGAAAACAAAGAGAGTGTGTGCAAGGAAAGATGCCGCTGGTCAGATCTGTCGAGTTCATAGACTGGGACCACACACCTGACGATGACAACTTGTGCCATTGATGAAAAAGAAATGGGAAAAGCAAAAAGTTGTGGAACCAGAGCATCGATAGTTAACGTACACCACTGAAGTATTTCTCTACATTTCATCACCCATCATGATAGGCTGTCAAATGTTCTGTAACTGCTAGCTCTATAGTCTGAATGAAATCTTGTGATGTGGATGTTTTTTTGGAGCTTTGTGTGCTGTCAGAAATGTAGCCTACATGTCAGTGAAACATGGCGATTAAGTAAAAATCAAGTGACAGATGAAGGAGTGAATGAGATAAAGACTGCTTGAATTAAGCTACTATTCATGTTTACTCAATTATTTCACCTATAATTTGTGATGTGTTACTGTAAAATCAGTCAAACTTGGGGAGTAATAATGCAGCCAACCACAAGGCTTCAGGCTATTGCCAACAGTGAAGATGACTTCAGTGCAAATGCATAATGCTATTAAGTAGCTTAATGCTAGCCCTAAAGCATTTTGGACTATCATGACAGTAACTGGAAATGGTTCTCATTTTACACACACTCGCTTAGACTGGAGACGATTTACTTAGTTATCACAAGTTATCACAAATGACAGCATTGGCGGTTATGCTAATTGAATCATTTATTCTGTGACTAACAAATCCTACACTGTAGAAGCCCATTCAAGAGGACAAATCGATTAGCATTTGTGTCAGACACATCATGGAAGCATCATGTAGAATTATTGTCAATTATAAAGGCTGTTAAACATAAACCAATGTATGTTTTTGCCAAAGAGATTCCTTGTTAACCCTTTATCGGGCAAGGGACCATATTTGGTCACTTCAGTGTTGTAATAAAATAATATATATAATATAAATATTATATATTTATATTTATATAATATAATAAGTCTTGTAATATCCTCTAATATCCTCCTCTAGGGTTGAAATTTTGAATTTCCAAGTATTTCAATGAGTGCCCTATAAAGGGTTAAAGAGACTTTGCTTACTGCTCCTAACTGAGGACATTTGCAAGGACCTCTTTGCTGCATTACACTTAACACATAAAATATCATACCTTCTGCTATTGAGAGGTGCATAATTTTATGTTTGAAAATACTGTGTCCACAGAGTAGTGAGACATCATTCTGCCTACTCTTTTTGTTAATTCAAAAAAGAAAAAAATACTGCACCCAGGCTGGCAGCACACAAAAGAGAAACATTTCTTAGGTACTATTTATTAGAGGTTGCGTGAGCCAGTTTTTTTTTTAAAGATTGCAGCCAACTGTTCAAGCTGGTTTTTGTGTTGCGACCGCCTGCATGTGCAGGAAGTTCTGCTGCTCCCACAATCAATGTACCAATCCTGCCCACCAGCTCACAATCCAAAGCCGGTGCCAGTTAACATCAATAAATGAGTCCTGATAGAGAAAGTCATTCAATGTTTCCCACACATGCTGTTACACTGTGAAGAAAACATGAGCTATGATTTAGACGCTAATGACAGAAGTCAGAAAAAAGCAAAATGATGGCGCTAATATTTTGGGTGAACTTTGACAAACACAACAAAGGCATTGCAGTCCAGGGCCGTGATTGTCATGTCTGCCAACATCTGTTGCAGTTTTTGTGAGACAAGCACAGACTTCTATAATGCATTACTTGGAGGCTACAGAAATATGCACATTTGTTATTTGATTTTATGGGCTATAAATATGATTACAGCAGAAGGCAAGCAGCAGTGAGAATGTTTATGTCAGCACTGCAGCATAGTAGTGGTCAGTATTCACATATTGACATGATGTGCTTCACTCTGTTTTGCAAAGGCAAGGTCCAATTTTTAGCCTTGGCTTTGAATATTTGTCAGGCACTCCATGTTAAACAAATTGGAGGATACACATACAGTATGTATATCCTCCTCCCTCTATTGTTCCTCATATGGCTCTTTTTCTTCCTTCTTTGTGCTGCCTTATCCTAACTTCCACTGAGGCTGAGAAAATATTAAGCAAAAGTAAGATGAAATATGCCTCGATCTCCCTGTCTTATCAGAGTTTGCATGATAAGAGGTTCTGGCCTTTTCATCTCACAATGATTACTTATGAGTCTGTGATAAACACTCTAATCTCAAAATGAAGAGAAGGATACTCAAACGTTTCCTGCGAAACGAGTGTTGTTTTCGGCTCAGCTGCGGCACTGTAGCTTACATGGTTTTAGTGCCTCAAGCCTCTGTAAATATGAAAAGCTTTAGGATACAGCCAGGCTCTAATGGATCATGTAATGGATCATACCAAACTCATAACAGCTGCTGTTTGCCTAAAGGTAAATACCTCTGCATTTCAGTTTTAAAACATGTAATTCATATACTGTGTATTGGTTCAAATTGATCTCTCTCTCTCTGCTATTATTGATATATGTTAGTGTCTTAGTGTTTCCCACAGGTTGTCAGTTTACCTCAACAACACCGGAAGTGAGAGGGGGCTTAATGGTGACTTTTTATTGACGTTTCACTTTGCCAGCCCACTAACTCGAACTTTTTTTTCAGATGGCAGTTGCAAAATTAGCAGACTGTTGTGCTTCCATCTGATTACCCAGGCTATATTTCACTTTGTCTCTCAGTTCAGTTTGCATTGACACAGACCACTACTAAAACAAGTGTAGATATGCCGGTGCAGTGAATTACAGCCATTGTACAGTTGTAGCTCACTCACTGGAAGCTTGGCAGCATTTAATGCTGATTGTTTGAAAATTACATCAGCAAAAACTGCAGGTGACAGACATCAGATCACCCAAACTGAAGTCAAACAAAAGACTTGGGGGAGGGGTCAGTTAATTAAAGTGGGAGAATTACCCAGATATTAATGGGAAACAAAGACAAACAAAGATTTTATTTAGATGCCAACAATGAAGCCTTCTGATCATTTTGTATCTCCCCAGGCCACAGATTCAGATGCAGGGGCTAATGGCCAGGTGCGCTACCGGATTGTGAATCATCCTGACTTGTTTCTGATCAGTGCTAATGGCAGCATCTACACAAATGTGCCTCTTGACCGGGAGCTTAGGAGCCAATATGACCTTGTGGTAGAGGCCTCAGATGGGGCAGTTGATCCACGGCGGACCACCTTGACCCTCTCAATCCAGGTTATGGATATCGATGACAACAGCCCAGTCTTCTCCCAGCAAACTTATGTGGTGAACGTGCCCGAGAACAGCCCTGTGGGAACTGTGGTTCTGAAGCTAAGCGTAAGTACTTAAATGCATGTGTTTTTTGTTTGTTTTGTTTTTTCTCTTTCCATCCCTTTATGTCTCCTGTCTATACTATAATGCAGCACACATGCTCAAACAAGAGATCTAGTAACACTCTTTTAGCATCTTTTAACTTCATGTGCAGGCAATTTAGTGCTTTAAAATGTCAAATGCTGCGAGACGAAAACGTACATAGACAGAAACATACACAGCCTTACGGTATATATACAGCAAAGAGAAACTGATCATGACATCTCTGGTTATTTTTAAACTCATACAGAAAAAGACTTAACGCTATATTTTTCAAGTCATAATCAGGCTTTAGTAGGGGATAATTTTTTCATTGGGTCTGAAAAATATGAATGTGATGCTCCACAAATTGAAAACATTTTCAACTTGGTGGAAATTCTCTGGGTAGTTTGAACGCTGTCAAATGTCGGTACATGCGTTTGTACCAAAGTATAGTGAAACCATGCACATGCAGAGAAAACAGAGCGGAGGGGCGAGTAATTGCTGGCATATTGTAGGTGACAATTCCAAGAGAGGAATAAAGCAAGAGGGAGGCTGAGGAGCTCGGGGGATGGGGGTTGAGGACGAGGGGTGTAAGCAACAGTGACACTGTGACACCATTAATCCCCTAGACAACGTCACCTCAAATCTAAACGGATGGGGTTGGCTGGAAAGATACCTAAGTGAGAAAGACAATAAGCCAAGAAAGTAGCCAAATTGGAAAGCTTATAACCTCATGCTTATACATGACTGTATTTCATCTTTTTTTGTGGATCAATAGATTGTGTTTTTCAATAGGAGAGTGTCATGTGTTTCAGCATCCATATATCATGTCTAATATTCTCCTATTGCAGGAGCCTTTGCATATTATACTTTCTTTGAGAGTTGTGCTTCCCTTAGTGGTTTAATTTAATCAGAACCTATTAATGATGAATGAAAGTAACCCCTGCAGCATAAAAAATAGAGATGTTTAAATAGAGGCATTAATATTCATTTTCCATGACCTCAGTTCTTATATCTCTGTGTATGATTTAATATATAATTTTGAAAATATATGTGGCTCTTCGTCTTTCTGTACTGTAACTGTTTTTTTCTACTCAACTCCCTCCTGGTCCTTCCGATAGGCGGTGGACTCAGACCTCTTCTCCAATGTCACGTATCGGATCAAGACTGAATCAGCCAGACAGCTGTTTTCTCTGAACCCTGTCACTGGGGAAATGGCTGTGCTGCAGACCCTGGACTTTGAGGACCTGGCAGCTATGGGCATGGGGGCCTCTTATACTTTCCAGGTGGAAGCTGTTGACCAAGGAGGGGTCATGCCCCCAGGGCAAACAACCGTCACGGTCCGCATCACGGTAAGGGCCCCTGGACAGTCAGTCCGCCACAACCTCTCAGTGGTCTTTTATCTTTTCATCTATCCGCATTGCCCCTCTGGAGTTGCAGCACTGGCAGTGAATACGGGGTGATCATTAGCAGAGTTTTATAGTAATAGCTCTCCACAGTCCAAAATTGGTGGGCTTATAGTACAGTATTGCACTTGTGCTTGCTTTTGTTGTGCAGCGCGAAAGCTGAATGCATTTCCTTTGTAAAACACATTTTAGCCTCCCGACCTGTTTGTCCTTGTAGCAAAAAACAAACAAACATTTGATGGATAGGTGTTTCTGCTTTGCACACTGTGCCTTTCTAGTCATGAATGACTCATTAGCTTTGTGACAGCAATTATGTTAGCTTTTATACCTTTTCGGCATATAACCGAATATAGCCGAATACCAACAAAACGATTAGCTGCCTTGTGTTGTGATACTAGTCATGTTCGCATGTGTGAGTGTTTGTGTCTGTTAATGAGTGGGGAGGTTTTGTGTGTGTTTTTGCTCTGTGAATAATTGTGCTTCAGAATCTGTGCATTTACATGTATATACAGTATATGCATATTAATTTAGTCCAACCCTAATGAATGTCATGAAGTCTGCAAAATTAAGCTCTCTAAATTACACTGAATGGGAGGAAGCTCTTAAGCTGATTCAAGAAGGCTCGTCGTATGCACTGCCAACCTGTAGAGTGGGTTTGTCCTCTGATAAGGACATGCTTTGTTGCAGCGTTTACCCTGTCACCCAGGAACTGTGTTTGATAGGATAAGGCATCGCACAGCCACTGATATCAAACCAATGTCTGTTATTTGAAATGGCAGACATGAATTAGAATGAGCCTAATGGATTCATGCCGGCTTCTCTGGGACTAGAGATGGTGCTGATTCCGCTGATTCCACTTTCTTCTTCATATAAAACCCCCAGAGGGCTATTTGAAGTCACTTGTTTGATTTTCCCTTGTATTGTTTTCTTGTTGTCTCTTTCATCGAATGCCTTACAGTGATGGATTGAGTGTGCTGTGTGTCTTGTTTCGGATGAGTCTCCCGAACTTTTTCTTCTATTCTGGTACTTCAGAAATGAAAGACAGACACCTTGTGTGTATTTGTCTGTGGGTGTAAACAGCACTGTATGTTTCAGTGCACACGTTGCACGTGTGTTTCTCAAGCACAACAAAAGTGTGTCTGTGCAACACTTGCAGCCCAAGGATTTGTTGTTCAAAGTAAGAACTGGATCATAGATTTCTTTCTTTCTTTCTTTCTTTCTTTCTTTCTTTCTTTCTTTCTTTCTTTCTTTCTATCTATCTATCTATCTATCT